>JANAVB010013398.1:12957685-13105518 GCA_029216955.1 Iris pallida
TTTTCCGTCGTCCTCCGCCGACCAGACCTCCGCCTACGCCTCCGCCGACTTCCCTCAAAACCCTTCTCCGCCCCTGGCCGAACCCCCGCCTGCGACCGCCGGGAACATCCAGCGCCTTCAACTCACCCCGGTGCCCCTACCCACTTCCTTCCGCCGCCGATCTCCTCTGCCCGGGCCTCCGCCGACCGAAGACCCGACCCCCTTCGAACCTGGTCACCGCCCGGCGTGCCCTAGCCCCCGACCTCCGCCGCTCGTAACCCCAGCGTGCCCCGTCCGCTCAGCCAAACCCCCTTCCTTTCTCGACTCCCCCTCTCCACCCGTCCGCCGCCAGGATCGCCGCCCATTCTCCTTCTCCTATCGTCGCCTGCGCCACCTCCGCATCTCCGTCGCGCCTAGCCCGTGCCACCTCCGCTCTCGCTCTCCCTCATGCTCGACCTCACGCCCCTCTCTTTCCTCCACGAAATTTTCTCTCTCCAATACTGCTTACTGCTGTTGACCCCTCGTGAAGGAGCACAACTGATGTGGGCTGTGAGGTGTTTAATTCGAGTGTTTTGAGTAGCAACTCTTTGAGTAATGGTTTTGAGTAGCAACTTTTTGAGTAGTGGTTAAATTTTTGTTTCTTTTAGATGTTTATTATTATTATTATTATTATTATTATTATTATGTTTTACTTTTTCTTTCAATTTTAGTTACTGATTTATTAATAAATTTATTATTATTATTATTATTATCATTATTATTATTATTACTATTATTATTATTATTATTATTATTATTATTATTATAGTTATTTTTATAATGTGAATTCCTGTTACTTTATTGTTAGTAATAATGTTAGCATCAAAGTAGATGTATACACCATAGTTAATATTTTATTTCTTTATTACTCTTATCATTATGATTTTCTGTACGTAATTTTAGTGTGTAAATTTGTTGTATTATTTATATATTATTACCACTATTATTTACTGTTTTGTAAATTATATTATTATTATTTATAAGTAGTACAAATATTGTCTAGCTAATTTTAAGCAAATTTTAAAATATTATTCTCAATTATGTGTATATATATAATTGACAAGTTTGGTCTAAATAATTTAGTACTATTTTCAATTATTATCTAAAACATATTTTTCATATTTTGCCAACTTACAGTTTAGCCTAAAACGATTTTTAAACATTTATCAAAAATTTTACTAGTAAATATATCTTTAAGTATTAGTTTTCTAAAATTGTATATATATAAATAATTATTTATCCATTATTTCTTTAATTTCTCTCCTGTCCGTATCCAAGTCCTGTTGTTCTTATTCCTTTGCCCATTTTCGAGACTACCTTATGTCGAACCTAACTAATTTTACCCTTCTGGACCCAATGGAACTGTCTGTGCCATCAACAGAGGTTCCCTTGAATAGTTGTTGCACCGAAGTCGCAGTTCATGCCACCATGATTATCGTAGCACACCAGGCGTCCTACCAGGCAAGACACCTTGCCATTTGCTGTTTAATTATTGTAGCTCATATTTCATGCATTATTTATTTTCTTTATGCAAAATAAACTGTGATACATGGCTTAACCTGTTAGAACTTACTGTTCATTTTTATTCTGCTATGTATTATTTTTCTTACAAATTAAACCTAGATTTAAGGGACCACCATATGTGTTGCATTCATTGGCCTTGACACGTTGTAACACAAAGTTGTGTGTCGCATGTAGAACACGGAAGTATGTGATTGGCTGGGTACCAGTACGTACAAGCCGTGCGATAGGAATAATCGCTAATAGAGATTGCATGCTAGTTTGACTTAGCGGTTATAGTGGTTTGTGTTGTAGATGCAGCACAGTAGGCATTGGGCGGGGAGGACAATTCCTTAGCGTATGGGCTTCGATGCACTTTCCCTTGTGACCCGGACTTTCCGCTGGAGATACGGGGTTGATGACCCATGATTACTGACGGCCACTGACGATTCTGCAGAACGTCATGCTCTTACTGATGGGGCCTCTGGTGCCCAAGGGGGACTATGCCGATCCTATTTAGCCTGGGTCCATGCGCAGGAAGGGTTGTTCTTAACTACATTTCACTTAGAACGGTAGACTACCTTTATCCGTTAGGTACGAGTACTTTTGGTTTGGGTACTTGTATCTGACCGTAGCTTGGAATAATAACTTGTCACGGATTAGTTCGTCACATCTTGTCCTTGTTTGGTTGTAGGTGTGACTTACTACTTCGATGAGAAGGTATTGAACCATGTTATGGTCCGGATACCATATTGGATTCATAGCATGGGAAGATACGTTACCGTAAATTAGTTTACCATCTTCTGTCCTTGTTTGGTTGGGGGATGGTACGCTCGTTCAGTAGGTACGTATTGGAACATGTTATAATTCTATTTACTTATTTATTTGAGCAATATTTATTCAGTTTATATGATATGATATTATGTGTCTTGTTACGTCCCTCTGAGGACCTGGTTATCTCTCCAGGTGTGTGTGCTATTGTCTTTCGCAGGTGCTCTAGCTCTAGCCGTGATCATTGCTATTTCTTCGAGGATGATTGCATTTGGATCGTCTTCGCTTCGCTCGCTAAATTTATTTCTTTACTCATGTATTTTTCTTTTACTTGTTGGTAGTAGATTTGTCTCCGCCCAACATATTGTATCAAGACATTTTATTATCTTTATATAATGTCTTTTATTCATTTATTTTGTGTGGATGAGATTAGTTATGGTTCTACTGCATTTTACAGCTTATGTATTCATACGAGGATTCCATATATTGGAGGGTACTTCGTATGAATACAGCTGGCATGTCTACATTTCTAGTCCTACGTATTTTGGAACTGGGGCGTTACATATTTTTATGGTGGCCCATGCAGGTCTAGATAAATTGTTTGGTTACTTTACCGTACCAAGCAAGCCTGCGGATAGGATTAGAAGTCTAGGATCTCATCCACATACTTGACCTCTTTCCTTGATTTTATCTACCGTTTGACTCATCAATTGCATCTTGCTTGCTTCCTTCCATCTCTATTCTTATCTTCCCTTCGTGCTTGCTAGAAATTGACCCTACTAGTTAATTGTCCCAAAATACCATTAGTTTAATTCTTTAAGTTGGGTAGAATACCTTATGAACTAGCAACCCCTTTGACCTAGTGACCTATATTAGTAAGCTTGTTTAGATCCTAGAATCTAGAGGACCTAACCCGTCTAGCCAACCAAGGACTTGGACAAGAAGATTATAGGACGACTGTATGACTTAGAATCATTCTACCTTCTTTAAATCTTAATCTCTCGTGGCTATGTATTTACCATTTTTGACTAATGATGCTAATGTAGCATAGTTTTTGCAAGCTTATTCTTTATCGAGTTTGTTCATGACATATGCTATTGAGCGCTCACTAGCCTATTGTCTATTCAGAAACGGTGCATAATGGTCTGATCAACCAAGTACACTTTGGTTCGCTTTTGTCTATTACTCTACGTGGATGGGGACATAATTAAACTTGGCCCTTACAATCCCATCCACGACTGCCTTGACAATTCTTTTGAAATTATTCGATCGTCTTTGAATCACGTATTCGCATTCGATAACGTCTCCTTCAAACTCTATATTGCTTTCGTCTTCACCTATTTTAGGAGGACGAAGGCGTTATACTAGAACTTCCTCTAGCCATCCTATCGATTACGACCATATCGTATTATTTCCTATGATCTAGATCGCAATTTCTTACGGCGTGATTTTGTTATTGATTGTTCCTCATCGATACCCCTTGTGTCTTCTCACCCCCCTTCGAATTCTTAATTTCGAGGACAAAATTCTTTTAAGTTGGGTAGGATGTAAAACACCTAAATTTCTACTATTTTATTTATTTATTTAAAATTTGTACTGATTTAAATTTTTGTATTGTACATCACGTAGTCGTATTGTACGTCGTGTGCGAAGGTTCGTCTTTCGTAATTGCTCGACGAATGCGAATATGTGCGAGCGTACATATTTTTGAAAACATTATTTGTATTATTTTTATAGTTTCAAAGAAATATAGACAAAATTATTTCTAGCTATTATTTTCAAGTTTACAATTTTTATTTATGAAAGCATTTTCGTTTATAGCAGTTGTTAATAATAAATAATATTCTTAGGCATACATATATTCCTAAATATTTTGTTAGTTTATTTTAAATAAAAATATAATTTTCGAGATTTATTAATATTAATATTTTGTTATTCGAAAAGATATTTAAGAATATTTATTATTTTCGAAATTATTATTATTGGTATTTTGGACAATAGATTTGGAAGTTATTTTGGCCATTTAAATCTTGATTCAATTTTTGGAATTATTTAAATAGATTAGATATTTGAATTTTGAATTTTTTCAATTGATTTTTAAGCCAAAAGAATTTAAATTAGATTTAAATTTGGACTTGATTTGGATTTAGATTTGATTTCATTGATTTAATTTAATAGATTGATTTATCTAATTTGGGTTTAAACAATCCTAATCATTATCTAAGTGGGAATTCCCACATCCTATAAATAGGCAGGTACTCCTCCTCATTATTCTTCCACAATTTCCACAACCCAAAGATCCGTGCATCGTGTCCGTGATCCCTCCCAGTCCACAATCTTATTCCATTATTTACATTTACATTATCTTCTTCCTCGTGTCGGACACACCCCGACATCATCAAATCCCTAATCCTAGCCTAACCTAGCCTAGTCTACACTACACTGCTTCTGCCTCCCGTCAACGTACGCCGTACCCGACCTCGGTCCCCGACCTTCACCCGCAGTCTTCCACCACCGTCGCCGACAACATCACCCATGCCGTCATGAACGCATCACCAACCACCACCTTATTCACTACCGCCACCACAGCAAGGATTTCCGCTGACTCCGGCCAACTCTCGTCGGCACCCAGCCCCGCCCGATACCTCAGTCGTACCACCCGCCGACCAACCCAAGCCGACCCCGGCAAAATCATCACCACCACCACCTCGACAAGAGCCACCAGAAAAATAAAACACTAAAATAAAGATACGTCACCACCGACCGGACTTACCTCCGGCCGCCGCTCCGGCGAACCGCCTCCCTCCGCGCCCATCGAAACCCGCAGCTCCGCCGCCACGCTCTGGCACCGCTGCGGCCTACTCACGCCCTCGCTCTGGTAGGGGAGTCTCCGGCTCCCTCTCCGGTGAGTGCGCGCCACCGACGCCGCCCAGTAGCGGTGAGTCCAGATCCGCCGCCCCTTTTTTTTTCCGTCGTCCTCCGCCGACCAGACCTCCGCCTACGCCTCCGCCGACTTTCCCCAAAACCCTTCTCCGCCCCTGGCCGAACCCCCGCCTGCGACCGTCGGGAACATCCAGCGCCTTCGACTCACCCCGGCGCACCTACCCACTTCCTTCCACCGCCGATCTCCTCTGCCCGGGCCTCCGAAGACCCGACCCCCTTCGAACCTGGCTACCGCCCGGCGTGCCCTAGCCCCCGACCTCCGCCGCTGGCAACCCCAGCGTGCCCCGTCCGCTCAGCCAAACCCCCTTCCTTTCTCGACTCCCCCTCTCTACCCGTCCGCCGCCAGGACCGCCGCCCCTTCTCCTTCTCCCATCGTCGCCTGCGCCACCTCCGCATCTCCGCCGCGCCTAGCCCGTGCCGCCTCTGCTCTCGCTCTCCCTCACGCTCGACCTCACACCCCTCTCTTTCCTCCATGAAATTTTCTCTCTTCAATACTGCTTACTGCTGTTGACCCCTCGTGAAGGAGCACAGCTGATGTGGGCTATGAGGTGTTTAATTCGAGTGTTTTGAGTAGCAACTCTTTGAGTAATGGTTTTGAGTAGCAACTCTTTGAGTAGCAACTTTTTGAGTAGTGGTTAAATTTTTGTTTCTTTTAGATGTTTATTATTATTATTATTATTATTATTATTATTATTATTATTATTATTATTATGTTTTACTTTTTCTTTCAATTTTAGTTACTGATTTATTTATAAATTTTATTATTATTATTATCATCATTATTATTATTATTATTATTATTATTATTATTATTATTATTATTATTATTATTATTATTATTATTATTATTATAGTTATTTTTATAATGTGAATTTCTATTACTTTATTGTTAGTAATAATGTTAGCATCAAAGTAGATGTATACACCATAGTTAATATTTTATTTCTTTATTACTCTTATCATTATGATTTTCTACACGTAATTTTAGTGTGTAAATTTGTTGTATTATTTATATATTATTACCACTATTATTTACTGTTTTGTAAATTGTATTGTTATTATTTTATAAGTAGTACAAACATTATCTAGCTAATTTTAAGTAAATTTTAAAATATTATTCTCAATTATGTGTATATATATAATTGACAAGTTTGGTCTAAATAATTTAGTACTATTTTCAATTATTATCTAAAACATATTTTTCATATTTTGCTAACTTACAGTTTAGCCTAAAACGATTTTTAAACATTTATCAAAAATTTTACTAGTAAATATATCTTTAAGTATTAGTTTTCTAAAATCGTATATATAAAAATAATTATTTATCCATTATTTTTTTAATTTCTATCCTGTCCGTATCCAAGTCTGTTGTTCTTATTCCTTTGCCCATTTTCGAGACTACCTTATGTCGAACCTAACTAATTTGACCCTTCTGGACCCAATGGAACTGTCTGTGCCATCAACAGAGGTTCCCTTGAATAGTTGTTGTACCGAAGTCGCAGTTCATGCCACCATGATTATCGCAGCACACCAGGCGTCCTACCAGGCAAGACACCTTGCCATTTACTGTTTAATTATTGTAGCTCATATTTCATGCATTATTTATTTTCTTTATGCAAAATAAACTGTGATACATGGCTTAACCTGTTATAACTTACTGTTCATTTTTATTCTGCTATGTATTATTTTTCTTACAAATTAAACCTAGATTTAAGGGACCACCATGTGTGTTGCATTCATTGGCCTTGACACGTTGTAATACGAAGTTGTGTGTCGCATGTAGAACACGGAAGTGCGTGATTGGTTGGCCACCAGTACGTACAAGCCGTGCTATAGGAATAACCGCTAATAGAGATTGCATGCTAGTTTGACTTAGCGGTTATAGTGGTTTGTGTTGTGGATGCAACACAGTAGGCATTGGACGGGAAGGACAATTCCTTAGCGTATGGGCTTCGATGCACTTTTCCTTGTGACCCGGACTCTTCGCTGGAGATACGAGGTTGATGACCCATGATTACCGACGGCCACTGACGATTCTGCGGAACGTCATGCTCTTACTGATGGGGCCTCTGGTGCCCAAGGGGGACTATGCCGATCCTATTTAGCTAGGGTCCATGCGTAGGAAGGGTTGTTCTTAACTACATTTCACTTAGAACGGTAGGCTACCTTTATCCGTTAGGTACGAGTACTTTTGGTTTGGGTACTTGTATCTGACCGTGGCTTGGAACAATAACTTGTCGCGGATTAGTTCGTCACATCTTGTCCTTGTTTGGTTGTAGGTGTGACTTACTACTTCGATGAGAAGGTATTGAACCTTGTTGGGGTCCGGATACCATATTGGATTCATAGCATGGGAAGATACGTTACCGTGAATTAGTTTACCATCTCCTGTCCTTGTTTGGTTGGGGGGATGGTACGCTCATTCAGTAGGTGCGTATTGGAACATGTTATAATTTGATTTACTTATTTATTTGAGCAATATTTATTCAGTTTATATGGCATGATATTATGTGTCTTGTTACGTCCCTCTGAGGACCAGGTTATCTCTCCAGGTGTGTGTGCTATTGTCTTTCGCAGGTGCTCTAGCTCTAGCCGTGATCATTGCTATTTCTTCGAGGATGATTGCATTTGGATCGTCTTCGCTTCGCTCGCTAAATTTATTTCTTTACTCATGTATTTTTCTTTCACTTATTGGTAGTGGATTTGTCTCCGTCCAACATATTGTATCAAGACATTTTATTATCTTTATATAATGTCTTTTATTCATTTATTTTGTGTGGATGAGATTAGTTATGGTTCTAATACATTTTACAGCTTATGTATTCATACGAGGATTCCATATATTGGAGGGTACTTCGTATGAATACAGCTGGCATGTCTACGTTCCTAGTCCTACGTATTTTGGGACTGGGGCGTTACAGATTGTAATAGAACCGGAGTGACCAACGACGGATTATCGTAGCTTCTTTAGGGTCTTCCAGCAAGATGTCACGCACTGCGAAGTCGATGAAAGGAGTTCTACAGTCTTCGCTAGTAGTGCCTTTTCACAGGAACAACTAATACTGTTGCGAGATTAGCAAGTGCATCGGCTTCGGTATTGTATATTCGGCGTACATGCTCAATAAAGAAACCTTTGAATGACATAGCTAGTTTAGCTGCTGCTTCTTGATAGGGGATGAGATCTTGGTGTCGAACCTCATATGTACCCCTAACCTGATTGACAATCAATTTAGAGTCTCCGTATACTTCAAGATAGTCGATATCCAGCTGTTTATCTAACTAGAGACCGATGAGCAAGGCGTTGTATTCAGCAACATTGTTAGAGCATGGCTCATCTAGAGAATAGGCTCTTTGAATGGCTAGCCCTACTGGGATACCAAGACAATTCCTACTCCAACGATAATGATACCATTGTAGAAGCATTAAAAAAGCATAGACATATCAAAAGCGCAGGTGGTGTTCTCACTACACATGGCTTCACAAAAGTAGTACCCCAAAAGCGCAGACAGACAACTAAAGTCACACAGACGAACAAAAGTGGTACATAAACAGTTCTTTATTAAAATCATGTCTACAAAAATCTATTATAGATTCTTCTTGATTACATATAAAGGACTAAAATACCTAAGAAAAGTCTACAAGGGGGTTAATCTTCAGCACGCTCGCAGCCCCCCAGACGTGCAGCACTTCCTCGTCAAAGCGAGCCACTTCCTGAAGCAGCTATTAGCCCAAGCAAGAACTCAGTCCACAGCACAGGGTGTACCACCGTCATTGAGCAGGGCAGAGCACAACCTGTGGCTCTTCGGATTGGCAATTAATCCAAACCCGAAAGCTTGGATCTAGAAGACCTCCAAGATGTTGTTCAGGTTCGAACTCCTTATGCCAAACACTCAAGTGCATTTTAAAACTCAGCAGCAGTTCTTCTACAAAGACAGAACTTCTTTAAACGAAGGGATCCACAACCAACAGTCGACTTATGCAAGGCCAACAGCCGTTCGAAGCTAAGTTAGGATCGAGCATGACGGTAGGAATGTTAAGAGACAGAAGGCACAACCCTTCAGAAAAGCATCTCTTTATATAGGGTGATGTGGTCCAACCCACATGCCACATGGTCGTCGGTCAAAGACTCCCAAATTAATGGGATGAACCTAAGACTCAGCACAATGAATCTTATTTAATAGGTTCATTCGACTGGATCCTAGGCTACAGACTTCTTGAATTCCCCAAAAGACAGCAGTAATTAAAGAAGAGGATGACCGATTCGTCTATCAAAAGAGCAGTCATTAATTGCTCTTATGACTTTGACAAAAACTAGCTCCTTCGAATCAGAAGCACAACCAGTTCATTCCTTCCAATGCGCCCTCACTTTAACTCAGAAGCGCAGTGCCCTCCATCCCATCCAAAAGTGCAGCCCGTTCAAAGGCTCCTTCATCTGACACTTTGTTATCCAAAGCACAAGTCTACTCGTCCCCCTCAAACACAGTGACTCTGTTGCCTGAAGCACTTGTCCACTTGTCGCTCTAAAAGTGCAGTGACTCCGTTGCCTAAAGCACAAGTCTACTCGTCGCCCTAAAAGCGCAGTGACTCCGTTGCCTGAAGCACTTGTTCACTTATCGCTCTAAAAGTGTAATGACTCTGTTGCCTGAAATACAAGTACACTCGTCGTCCTAAAAATGCAGTGACTCCGTTGCCTAAAGTACTTGTCCACTTGTCGCTCTAAAAGTGCAGTGACTTTATTACCTGAAGCACAAGTCCATTCGTTGCCCTAAAAATGCAGTGACTCCGTTGCATGAAGCACTTGTCCACTCGTCGCCTAAAAGTGCAGTGACTCCGTTGCCTGAAGCACATGTCCACTCGTTGCTCTAAAAATACAGTGACTCCGTCGCCAGAAGCACAGTCTACTTATCGCCCAGATGTGCAGTGACCTCAAAGCCTCGCCAAAAGTGCAGTCTTATAGGGTGACGTGGTTCCACGTGCTCAGACTAGTGTTTATGTTTTTTTTTAGATTAGTTTATCTAAAAACCACCGGTCTTAAGATAGGACAGAGTTTGATTCTGTTGATAAGCGCAATATTCTATCGGTTTATTTAAAACACAAATAAGGACGAAATTTGTTCTTATAGACGAGGATCATATCCAATCAGTTTGTTTAAACCAATGCCCCCTAAGATAAGACAAAATCCAACTTTAGAGATAGGAACCGAATTTGCTCACGTTTATCTGATCCACAGTAAACACACGCCATGTGTCATTTATTCGGTCATGTTGATAATTCCCTCCAAGATCTTGTAAAGAAGAATCCCAGCGTGCGTCACATGTCAGCTCAGCAGCAACCTTCACCGTGCAACTTCGAGATTCTCTCATATCTCTACGTACTGCAGTCCTGCACAATCCATATACAAATCGCATATGTGCCTTCCTATACATAGAAGGAGTTTTCCTTCGATAAAAAGGCTTCAAAATTTTCACAAATTCGGTATCCTCTAGATTGGCAACCCCAGAGTTCTAATCACAAGCAACAAAAATCCAGAGCAAGTTCAACTCGTCGTTAGGTCGTCTACGGAGTAAAGGAGCCGCGGCAGTGCTCGATCTCCACCGTCACACTTCTCCATAAAACTTTATACTTAGATCTTTTGTTTAGGAGTCGATTGTACTCTTTTATATGTTTAATATACAAAAAGTTCGTATAACCTTTTGTCATGGCAAATAACCGTTGGGCCCAATTCTAGATGCACCATCAAAGAATCGACGCCAAGCGAGTATTCCTTCCGAGATCATGTTGGACTCTAGAGTTTCATCAGGAATTTCGTTCTAGAGTTTTAAAGTTTCAGAAACCAGATAAGCAGCCAAGAAGTCAGCTAGGGCTTGACCCTTAACAGACTTTTGTGGGACCTAGATCATATCATACGGTGCTAGCAATATCACCCATGTAGCGAGTCTGGAGTTGAGTGTGCTGGGATTTTTCATCAGAACTCTCAGAGGATTGACTCTAAAAATGGCATGGATGGTTAGGCCAGTAATATAATAATGCATTTTCTGGACGACAAACTTCAAGGCTAAGCATTCTTTTTTGACCGGACTGTATCGATGTTCAATACCAATCATTGAGCAACTGAGATAGTAGATTGCTTGTTCATGGCCTTCATTATTCTTTTGGGCTATGAGGGCACCAAGAGAATGATCCATTGCTCAAACATACATCAGGAAAGGAATTCCTGTGATTGGAGGTACTAAGACTGGAGGGTTCGTCAAGTACCGCTTAATGTCTTCCAATTCATGCTGGCATTCGTCAGTACAAATGAAAGATACACCTTTCTTTATTAGTTGAGTGAACGGTCTGTAACATCTAGAGAGATTTGAGATGAATCTCCTGATATACGCAAGTTGCCCCTGGAATTCTCGTAGCTCTTTTAGGTTGCATGGAGGATGCATCTCTTGGATGGCTTTAACTTTCTCGAGCTCAACGTGTATACCCTTAGAGGTAATAACGAATTCGAGAAATTTGCCACTATAGACTCCCAAAAATGACTTGGTAGGATTCATTTTGAGTTGATGTTGATGCATTAGATCGAAGATAATTCTTAAGTCTTGGATGTGATCTTCCTTTAAATGACTCTTGATCGCAATATCGTCGATATAGCATTCGACTATTTTTCGTAAATGCTCACAAAAAATAGTACTCATAGCCCGCTGATAGGTGACACCAGCGTTCTTAAGACCAAATGACATGACTGTGTAGTAGTAGACTCCTAGAGGAGTGCGAAAAGATGTATGTTTTACATCTTTGGGGTTCATCCTGATCTAATTATATCCAGAGAATCCATCCATGAAAAACATTCGCTCGAACCCGAAGGTATTATCGATCATGACATCAGTGATTGGAAGAGAAAACTCGTCCTCGGGACAGGCTGCATTAAGGTCCCTGAAGTCGATGCAGACTCGGGCTTTTCCTTTTTTCATAACCTGGACGATATTAGCCACCCAGTCGGGGTGTTGTTCCTTTCTAACAAAGCCGCAGACGATGAGCTTTTTGACTTCAACTATAGAGTGTCACGACCCACACCCGATGTAAGGACACAAAAAGTGGTTACGTCCAGCCTACGCCGCAGTATCAGCGGTAGAATGTTGTCCTAAGTCATCACATTTATCACAATCTAGAATATGCTCTGAAAGGAGAACAATATAATAAGTAAACTCAATCACGACTAAGATGGAAAAGAAGATAAGATAGTCTCAACAGAGAGAGTCACAAATATAATAAGTCTCAGTATGAACCACACCATAAATAATCTCAATACAATCACAATGTCTCGTAACTAGGTAATGATGTAAGTCTAATCTAAACTTATAGCAAGTCCTCACTGACTACTTGATCCTGCTGAGGGTCCAGGTCACCTGTGTCAACTAGGCCTGCTCCATAGTAAGTGTCGCAGCAATCCTCATCATCTGTAATATTTTAATAGGTCCAGTCAGGATAGGAACAAATACATATCTCTCACACAGATCATAACATGAAAGGAAATATGAAACAAGCTATAGAATAATATACATGAATTGCTGATAAAGAAATAAGACTGTAAAAAAGAACATGGTATATGGAAATAGATATACATGATATAATAAGAGAACTGAACTAACTACGTGGTGTAGAACACAATCTGGTTATGTAAACTGGCTTAGGTTATACATGACTTAAATCTAGTTTGGGGTTGTACATAAAAAGTATGTAGATCACATAACCAAATAAATACTCCCCCTGTCCCAATCAGTACACAAGGATCTATCCAGGTTATGTTATTGCACATGAAAGTAGTGTGTCACATGGATAGCTAGTCCACATAAACACTGAGTTATACATGAAGGCTCACATGATCATGAGTGTACATGAATGTCACATGAGTATACATGAATAAATATGAATACAATGAGCAGACGATACACATGGTAAAGTACATGAGCATAATATACTGGCTCGATGTATCCGAGGGGATAACATCGCATGAAGAGATCCATATAGTACTAATCCATGATAATATCGTGACAGCAACAAGTAAACTAGTCTATAACAAGTAAATATGTCCAAGCAAGAATGAAACGGTCAGAGAATGTACTCGTCTGGCAATCCAAGCTGCTAATGAGGAAGTTTGACTGAACTGGAGTAATGTAATCCTATTTAAAATAACCACATGTCACAACAAGGTCTAAAATATCATAAGGAATGTCTACAATGCAATTCTACATGATTCAAGGTCCTTCGAGGTCAAAGTCAACCCTTGGTCAACTCTGGTCAACTCTGGTCAAACCTGGTCAAGTGAAGGTCAACTAGTCCGTTTACTAATTTTTAGGTCAAGCACAAGTTTTCAAGTCATTCTAAGTTCGTTTGAGTCGATTTGGATCAAGTTTGACCCAAAGTTGAATTTTGTCAACTTGGTCAACTTTTCGGTCGACTCGGTCATTCTAGGCTCCTTGGGTCAATCCTAATCTGAATCAATACTCCCTAGGTCACATTCACAAGTAAACAATTACATATATTTATATATACATTCATTCTAGGTGATATATCTACATATATATATATACATATATACACACATATACTTGTGAAGAGAGATTGTGTGTGTGTGTGTGAAGGAAAAGCTGCTGCTAGGGAGTATAATTCTGAGATTAAATAGTTATATATACCATATATATATATATATATATATATATATATATATATATATATATATATATATATATATATATATATATATATGTATACACACACACACACACACACAAAAAAAAAAAAAAAATATATATATATATATATATATATATATATATATATATATATATATATATATATATATATATATATATATATATATATATATATATTTTTTTTTTTATATAAATATATATATATATATATATATATATATATATATATATATATATATATATACACACACACACACACACACACACACACACACACACAATCTGTTTAAACAAGACTTTATATACATATATACATAACTTAATATATACACATATATGAAAAGGAGAGAAAAACGTTGGGTTTATGCAGGGAAAAATGAACTCAGACCTGAGATTGATCTAGCTCGACAAAACTCATTAATATATATACATATACCTATATTTATAACATATATATATATATATATATATATATATATATATATATATATATATATATATGATGGAAATAATTGAAAATAAAATTAGGGACTAAACCCCACAAGTCCAGAATCTTAATACCTTCATATAAACTCAGAAATTATGAGTTAAATCCCAGCAATTTGAAATATCACAAAACATTCCAATATTATGTATATATCGAAACCCGAAAACCAATTTAATGCCCAAAATACAATATACACAATTAGAATTTACGAAACTTGGCAAATACGAAGGTATCCATGTGTGTGACGTGTTCGGGTACTCACGGGGTCGAACTCGTATCTGTATCGTATCCACAGAGTGCGTATCGAAAAACCCGATACGCGTGTCAAATGAATCGGTGCGAGTTCGATTTCTCGCTCGATTTCGAACCGATTCTCGTGAAACTTCGTGTACAACTAGGCTAACACGTCCCGACCTACTGGTCGAGTTAGCGTGCAGCCAAGTGTCGTGTCCGATGTGCACGAAGCCCGTGTCCACGTGCTGCCTGTACGCGTGTGCACAGAACAGTGCACAGCATCGTGCACGTGGGACGGCGAGTCTAAGGACTCGTGTGTCCCACCACGCGTGTTGTGGCCATGTCCTAGGATAGGTTAGGTATAGGGCTACATGTAGGACACCCTGAATCATGTCCACGTGTCCACACGTGTTGGCACGAAGGCCGTGTCAGTGGCGGCTGTGCGCGTTCACGTGTGGACCCGTGTGGTCGTGATTACTCCCTCGACACGACTCAAAGTCGGGCGAGGCTTGGGGAATGAAATGCCAGTCATTGCCCCCACCTCCATGCCAAGTGGCATGCGGCCACGTGGCCTGTGTCACACGAAAATAGCGTGCCACAGCTGGACACGTGTACGACATGTGCGTGCAGCGTGTTCGTGTCCTATTTGGACACGGACACGAGCCTAATTCGTGTCGAAAACTACGGGGTCGGGATCCTTATGTCTATGGCTATCCAAAAATATAAATATATTCAAAAAATAACAAGTTTTGATCCATTGGGTAATTACGTCGAATACCTATGTTGCAACTCCGATACGTGTTCGTACACATCGAACGGACACGAAATCAAACGAAACTAAACCTATAGGTCGAGGGTACCTAGATGCATGCTATCATGAAAAAAAAATTTAGAAGAAACGTTACTAGAACGTAGTTTACCTATTGAGAGTCGGAATCTCAATGAAAAGTGACTCCTCGATCACTCCGAGGACCGATTTCTCCCGAGCAAACACCTCTAACTCCTTGCTAGCAGTGCTCCAGCAAGTTCTTCTCCTCTCCATGGTCGTAACACAATTCGTTTGGCATGAATCGGATGCCAGATGAGAAAGTTAGAGTTTTTAAGAGGAATGGAAACTAGGTTTTTTCTTTTGATCTATAGGAGGATATGGAATTCTTTACAAATGAAGAGGGGCTGCTGCTATGCTTGGCCAGCCATGCTAGGGGGTATTAGGGTTAGGTTAAGTCATGGGCCAAGCATCCCTAGGTTGCTGCAAAGCCCAATGACAAAAAGCTAAAAAGGCTTATAAAAATAGCTTAAAAATTACTAAATAATTCTAGAAAAATAGGTAAAAAAATTCTAAATTAATTCTAACAAGTCAATAATGAACCTAATCACATTACTAGGCTTCTAACTGGTTGACTAAGGTTATACCATCTAGGTCCTATCAATGCACTAATCAAAACACACAATAATCAATTTAATTTACAATTAAATAAGAAAATAAATATGCACAAAGACTAAAATACACTTAATTAGAAAAAGTGAGTGTGACAAATCCACCCTCCTTAAAATAATTTTGTCCTCAAAATTAAAGACAAAACTGAATGTATGAGAAGGATAGAAAAATCATGCGTCAAGACTGAAAAAGATAAGGGTATTGCTAGCGCATCTCATCCTCCCTCTCCCAGGTAGACTCACTTGGAGAGTGATGCCTCCAAGCTACATGAACCAAGGGTATCGACTGGTTCCTCAGCACATTCTCTCGTCAATCTAGAATCTCTACAGGCTGCTCTAGATAACTAAGAGTAGGGCCCACCTCGATCTCGGAATGATCTAGTACATGGCTAGGATCTGCCACATACCGTCTCAACTGTGACACGTGAAATACATTGTGGACTCCCTCTAATGCAGGGGGCAAGTCTAGTCTATATGACACGATACTGTTTGCCATGAAATATAAAAGAACAGAACAATTATCGGAGGACTGGACTTTTACTTCACAATACAAACTCGCTTGTACAAAGAAAGCCTAGGGACAAAAACCTAGGTATAGCAATCAAAGTACAATTATTAATTTTTGATTCTGGGTGGTGACGGTAGAGGCTCGGAAAAGCGACGGCAGCTCTGCCTTACTCCTTGGATGATCGGATGCAGCCTTGGCTCCGGGGAAGATCTGCTTGGCGTTAATGAAGAAATGCTCTCCTTGTTCTCTCTGTGCTTGCCTTTGTCTCTCCAAGTGCTCCGGTGCTCTTTTCCCAAAAAAGTCCTCTTTGTAAGGGAATGGCACCTTGCTATTTATAGGAGTGGGATGCAATCATTAGGGTTTGCAATGATTGCCTCCTTGATATGTCGGCGGTTAAGGACCAATTAATCTGGGCCCTTCATTTTGATTGTAGCAAATCTAGGTAATTAATGTAGATTGTATCAAATCTCTATGGGCAATAAATGTTGATTGCCATAAATATTCGCGACTTGTAATGGCCTGCCATGTGTCCAATTTGCTCGATTTGACTTGATCTGGGCAATTATGGTGATTGCAAATAATCTGATTTTGTTAGGATTTGTTAGCACCCATAACTCCAAGAAGATAAGACTGCCATGTGTCTCAAATGTCGTGACAAGCGCCACGTGTCCTCCATTGGGTCATCTTGGCAGAGACGTATATGAGTGGGCCGCATGAGGATGAACGACAGCATGAAGATGGGCAGCCGCAAGGGGATGAACAGCCGCATGAAGATGGGCGGTCGCATGAGGATAGGCAGCCGCATGCTGACGGGCGGCCGCATAAAGGATGCAGCCGTATGAAGTTGGGTGGCCGCATGAAGGGGGCGGCCGCATAAAGTGGGTGGCCGCATAAATAAAGCAGCCGCATGCCTCGGGGCTCGGTGGATTCTGCCAACTGTGAAAAGATTTCCTCTTTTTTCCTAGGAACACGCCTTTATGTCAGTCATTATTGCGCCTTTATGTCAGAGCTGTCATTTGTCAGAGATGTCAGCCGTCAGGACTTTAATGCAGCCAAAGATGAAGAAAGAAGCTGTTGAAGGTCACGTGGCTCTGGGTCTATCCGAGCCGCATAGACCCCTGGGCCGCATGGACCCCTGAGCCGCATGGACCCCTGAGCCGCATGGGCTCCTGAGCCGTATGGACTCTCTGAGCCGCATAGAGATCCTTGGCCGCTTGAACTTTTCTTTATTCTTTTCCATGCTTCTACAAGACCCCCTTCAAAGTTTTCAATTTGTAAAATTGAAATACTTTAAATAAGAAGCATGGCTATGTATAAACTCCTCCGGCTGCATAGGGTGTTCTGGTCGCATAGACGTCCCAGCCGTATGGCCCCCTCAGCCGCATGGTCATTCCAGCCGCATGGTCATCTGAGCCGCATGGGCTCCTTGCCGCGTCTTCATGCCATGTGTGCAAATCTTTTGCATTGATTACCTTTGATTTGCTGTCAGATTTAAGGCCGGTTTTTGGGACAGGATCCCAAGAGTTTAGCCTTTAGTCGGTTCTTCTCGATAACCGAAGAGTCAGTTTTTATGCTGCCTATAAATAGGAACATGTTCAGTCGGAGAGACTTTTTTACTCTCCTTCGTCTTCAACTCTTGCTTTTCTAATTTTCTTCCTTTGTCTTCCTTCTCCGACCGTTGGACGACCATGGCCCCCAAGTCTTCCAAGGCTGCCTCTGCCGCAGTGAAGGGCAAGAAAGTGGTTTCTTCATCGATTGCGGCACCCGAAGCTCACTTCGACGTTCGTCCTGCTGTTAAGGGTAAGTATTTGGGAAAATCATATTCTTCGAAACCCTAACGACGGCTCTGTTGCATGCTTTATGCACAAGCCTTTAATGCAAAAATGTTTCGAGTTGTATGGGCCGCATACATGTCCCATAACCGAGCCGTATGGGAATTGTCTTAGTGGGCCGCATGAGCACTTCATAAACCGAATCGCATAATGGCCTGTCGATCAGATCCGCGTGAGTCCCCTGCATAAGGCTCTGACCATCTTTTGACTTTGTTTCTTTTTATCTTTGATTCTTGCAGCAACCTTGCCGAAGGCTGAGATCATTGTGAAGAAAGAGTTGCTTCCCCTTTTCAAACAAGGATGATCGCTTGTTAAGGAGGAGGTAATACCAGAAGCGGAGGAACAGAAAGACGAGCTGGCGCTCATTGCTGTAAAGGAGGAGCCCCAGTCTGAAGGTGGTAGTACTGGGAGTTCTGATCCTTCTATTTCGGACGAGGATCTTGCTCAAGTACATCCTTTATATGCAAAATGGTTGAGGGATTGGTATATGCGTCCCCGCAACTAGGATTCGTGGGTTCTCGCAAATGTCCGTCTTTGTTTTGATGCTTCTATCTATCTTTAGCTGCGGTTTATGTCTTGTTTCTTTTGAACATTGATGTAATCTTTTTCCCTTCTTGTCTGAATGAAATAATAGAGAACTTTTCTGGCTTGCAAATAAGACGTAGTCATATGAATGTCACCGATTTTGAACGGAATACGTTCGCTCTGTTCTTTGCTTGTAGTAGTTGTCCGAATGGAAGACTTTTTGTGGACCTATTATCCTTGGCGTACCCTGGTTCTGGATACGATAATAAGTTAGGAGAGAACCAACATATTTACTCAGAGGTAATGAGGACATGGCAAATATGAGGGTTTCTTCGATGGAGCCTTCCTACTCAGAGGTAATGAGGACATGGCAGGAGTGGGCTCTATGAAGGGGTACACAGAATGACTTAGAGGTAATGAGGACATGGAAGTTCTATGTAGAGAGGTGATTTATTTTTGGTAGAAATGAAACGACTCAGAGGTAACATCGATATGGTCGTTTTGGAAATTTGTGGATCTATTACCCTTTTTGTGTACTGGGAGTGCGGGTAGTGGATCATGAGGAAGGAGCTCTTTCAGGAAAAAAGTTCAGAGGTATGGTCATACATGACTTACTATCTGAAAGAGTGACCGAAGTGTGAGTTCAGAGACACCTGCGGGTACATAACTTGATAATCTGGGAGATTATGAATGCGAGTTCAGAGGCACCTGTGGGTACATGACTCAATAATCTGGAATTTGGAATATGAGTTCAGCGGTACCAGCGGGTACATAACTCAATAATCTGGAATTTGGAATATGAGTTCAGCGGTACCAGCGGATACATAACTCAATAACCTGGAATTTTGCGAATATGAGTTTAGCGGTACCAGTGGGTACATAACTCAATAATCTGGAATTTGGAATATGAGTTCAGCGGTACCAGCGGGTACATAACTCAATAATCTGGAAAATATCGTTTAGACATAATATTTCTTCAGGAACTTGCCGTTGACGGGCAGCATGAGCAAGTCTCCGTTTTGTTTTGCAAGACGGTAAGCACCGTTGGAGAATACAGCCTCAATGATAAATGGGCCTTCCCACTTTTGTTAGAACTTGCCGACGGTCTTGTGAGTCATAACCATCGGCCTCCGAACTGCCAGAACGAGATCGCCCACTTGGAATGTTCTGATTTTAACCTTCTTGTTGAAGGCTCTGGAGATGCGTGCTTGGTATAGCTCGATCCGTTGCTGAGCCAGTAGGTATTTTTCATCTAAGGCCTCCAACTCTTGTAGCCGCCGACGGTAATTATCGTCCGTCGTCAATTGGTGAGTGAGAGCGACGTGGAGCGAGGGGATTTGAGTCTCCTATGGGAGAACTGCCTCACTCACGTATACCAGGAAGAATGGTGTATTCCCGGTGGCTGTTCGGACTGTAGTACAATACGCCCATAAGCATTCACCAAGCTTCTCGTTCCAGTCGCGTTTGTTGGAGGACACGAACTTTTTCAGTAACTTGATGATGGTTTTGTTGAATGCTTCTGCAAACCCATTTGCTGCTGGATTGTATGGCGTTGAAGCAACATTCTGAATTCTGTGCTTGTCACAAAACCGATAGAAGGCTTGCAAACTGCGGACCATTATCGTGGATGATCCTTCGGGGCAGTCCAAAGCGATAGATGACATGATGCTTGAGGAAGCTGATCATGTTTGAAGTCTTTACTTCTGCAAGCGGAACAACTTTCGCCCATTTGGAGAAGTAATCCGTGATTGCGAGTATGAAGCGATGTCCTCGGAAAGAAGGTGGAGCGATCGGACCGATGATACCCATTCCTCATGCTTCGAATGGCCAGGACGCCACTGTCGGATGTAGAAATTCAGATGGCTGGTGGATGAAGTCCGCGTGGACTTGGTAGGCTTTGCACTTTCTTGCATAGTCTATCGTATCTGCCACCATTGTGGGCCAGTAGTAGCCCATTCGGTGAAGACGGTCTTACAATTTTTGGCCAGGCTGATGGACCCCGCAGACACCGTCATGAGCTTCATGTACGGCTTCTTTGGCTTCTGTATTTGACAGACATCGTAGTAATAATCCATTGTAGGATTGGCGATACAGCAGTTTCATCTCTGTATCGTAGAAGAATCTGAGAGAACGCCTTCTGATCGAGGTGGCTTCCTTTGGGTCCTCCAGCAGAATGTCGTAGACTACGAAGTCAATGAATGGTTGTCTCCAGTCTTGTGCTTTGTCGATCGTCTGAGCGGAATAACTCGCCATAAATTGAACATTGTTCTTGGGACAGACCAGCTCATGGCCTATTACATCCACCGATTGATGAACATAGTTTGGAACCGCTAGGGAAGCGGCAAGGCCGGCTAAGGCATCGGCTTTGATATTTTGGAGTTTGGGAACGTGTTCGATGAAGAATCCCTCAAATGACGAATTAATGTTGATCGCTATTTGGTGATAGGGGATCATGTCTTCATGGCGAACTTCGTATGAACCCCGGATCTGATTGACGATTAACTGCGAATCGCCGTATGCTTCGAGATATTCTACCCCCAGATCTCTTGTAAGTTGGAGGCCAATGACTAAAGCGTTGTACTCGGTCACATTGTTAGAGCAGGGTTCTGTGAGTGAGTAAGTGCGATTGATCACCAACCCGGAAGGAGAAACCAACACCACCCTGACTCCGACGATGATGTTGCCCTTAGGTCCGATCCTTGAGGCGCCATCGAAGAACATTCACCATATATCATCGTGAGAGGTTGCATACGAGTCGACGATCTCATCTTGGATTTTTTCGTATATTCTGGCCGACTCTGAGCCTGGGTAGGCTGGTAAAAAGTCTGCCAGGACTTGACCTTTGACAGCCTTTTACGGGACAAAGATCATATGATAAGGAGACAGAATATTGCCCATGTGGCGAGACAGGAGCTGAGTGCCCCTGGTTTAGTCATGAGGACCCTGAGAGGGTTGACTCGTGAGATCACATGTATGGTTTGTCCTATGACATAGTGCCGCGTCTTTTGAATGGCGAACACCAGGGCGAGGCATTCCTTCTCCACGGCGGTGTATCGGTGCTCTGGCCCAATCATCATTTGACTGAGGTAATATATAGCTTGTTCATGGCCCGCATCATTATTTTGTGCCAGCAGAACGCCGAAGGAATGCTCCATTGCTCGTATATAAAGCAAGAATGGTTTTCCAGCAACAGGGGCCACCAGGACTGGTGGGTTCGACAAATATTCTTTGATGCTGTCGAAGGCACGTTGGCATTCTTCATCCCATACGAATGAGATGCCTTTTTTCATGAGATGGGTGAATGGTCGACATCGCCCGGAGAGGTTAGAAATGAACCTCCTGATGTAAGGTAGCCTCCCTTGAAGGCCTCTGAGTTAGCAAAGACTTTTCGGGGGACCCATCTCCATAATTGCCTTCATCTTCTCTGGATCTACATGAATTCCCTGGGCAGTAATAATAAAAACCAGGAATTTTTTGCTGGATATGCCCAAGAAGGATTTTGTGGGATTCATCTTCAGGCTGTGCGCTGGCATCAGGTTGAATACCGTCCTCAGGTCCTGCAGATGGTCTCCCTTATAGCGACTTTTGACGGCGATGCCATCTACGTAGCATTCCACAGTCTTGCGCAAGTGGTCTCTAAAGATAATACTCATGGCTCTTTGATATATGACGCCAACATTCTTTAAACCGAAAGGCAAGACTGTGTAGCAGTATGTGCCAATCGGTGTTCGGAATAATGTATGCTTCTCATCGTCAGGAGACATCTTGATTTGGTTGTACCCCGAGAAACCATCCATGAATGACATGCGTTCGAAACCGCATGTATTGTCGATCATGATGTCTGTGATAGGGAGGGGGAATTCACCTTTGGGACATGCCTCGTTCAGATTGCGAAAGTCGATGCAGATTCGAATCTTTCCATTCTTTTTGAGGACCGAAACTATGTTGGTGACCCAGTCTGGATGTTGTTCCTCACAAATGAAGCCGTTGGCTATCAGTTTGTTGACTTCGGCTTCGATCGCATCCATGAGCCCGGGCGAAAGCGTCGCTGTTGTTTTTTGACCGGCTTTGCATCTGGCCGAATGTTGAGCTTGTGAAGGGCAACCTCGGGGTTTAGTCCTGGCATGTCTTCATAGCTCGAGGCGAACACATCAATGTATTCTTTGACGAGTTCTAATAGCGATTCTCGCTCTTTGTCTGTCAGGCTTTTACTGACGAAGATTGGTTTTAGAGAAGATTTGTTGCCGAGGTCGACCTGTATAACCTCATCTTCAGTAGGAGGTTCTCTCTATTCGAACCGCTTTTCCTATTGTGTATCCAGCTGTTGGGCCCACGGCTCTAACTCGAGGATTTCAGGAATGTCTTCATCTTCTTCGTAGGCGTCGACAAATGCCATATTGACGGACCAGACTTGCCTGAGCATGTCCCCGAAGCTAACATCTGAATCGGAAGTGGGTGATCCGGTTGAGTGAGAATGCCAATCGCATTCTTCGTCTGAGCTTTCAGGGGTTGTTGTGGGTGTGACATAACCTAGCCCACATTTGATTTTGTTGTAGTAGTCTCGTGGTTTTCCAACCGGGACTGGCGGCTTTAAAGGTAATCGTCGACCAGTGCCGTAGTTCAAGCCTGGAATAGTCTCCAGATCATACCCCTGTTTTTGCATGAGATATTTGGATTGGAGGCTATACAGATAAAAAGGCAGTCTTCCGGCATCTGGTTCGAGATCGCCCTTCTCTATGGTGAAGGACTGTGGGTCGTTCTTCCGGCCGAAGATGATTGGATGGTCCCCTCCTTTGATTATGCGGTAAGCGTCTTCCACTGGAGTAAGCTGGTTTGCGGTGTAAACATTTGTCACATGTGTGTAGGTGAGTGCCTCATCTGTGGAGGGAACATCAGTGTGGGCAGCCACATACTTGGCTAGTTCCGGTTCTTCTTCGTCCACCCCCTGTATAAATGAAGACTGAGAGGATGGCTTGGGCAGCTTGATCATCAGGGGTTTTGTTGGTGGAGCCGAACGTGGAGTTGTTGGCAAACTAGCGACCCCCAGTTTGGTACTCGATACTGGGGGGAAGTTGTTGGCTCGCTAGAAGCCCCACACTTTGCATCGAGGTGACGATATTTCTTGGGAAGACGTATCGTCATTGGTTTGTCGGAGGGATTGAGCTTCTTCGTTTGTTGTTGACCGGCTCTAGGAAATCTGATTGTCAGTGGCTCTGTTGTGGGTCTTGGCACTTTGCCGGACCTTGGCATGTCACGCCCCAGAACCAGAATACTGGAGAGCGGGGGCAGACATAGCCAGCTACGTATATTGAAATGGAAACCACCTCGATATACGGTCACGGCTGTCTAGAAATATGAGGGTTTACTACAATCCAACAGTCTCTTATGGTCATGAACAAGCCTAATGTCTCAATCACAAGCAAGTAAGTAAGGTCGCAAGATGTATGATCATTAAATATACAATAATAAGACGTCCCAAATATTACATATTCAGCTGATCATGAAGCTAGTCGTACAAAATGCAAGGACTAGCAAGAGTTAAGTCATACATGATCAACCCTAGGATTTGTTAATCATGTTTACAGCCCGTAGGCAGACAGTAAGTAAAAGTGCATCGAGCTAACAGGTGCTCGTCGGCTAAATGCCTCAAAAGAATAACTTTACAATAGAGTGAGCGAAACAAAATAGAAAACCCACTCGCAGCCCGGGTTCCTTATAGTCGCCAGAGAGCAGCATACGCGAAAAGTCACGCACGCCAGAGAGCGGCATACGCGAAAAGTCACGCACGCCAGAGAGCAGCGTACGCAAAAAGTCACGCACGCCAGAGAGCAGCATACGCGAAAAGTCACGCACGCCAGAGAGCAACGTACGCGAAAAGTCACGCACGCCAGAGAGCAGTGTAACGCCCCAGTCCCAAAATACGTAGGACTAGAACGTAATCATGCCAGCTGTATACATACGAAGTATATGGACCCTCGTATATATACATAAGCTGTAAGATGCAGTAACCAAGGTACTAAATCTCATCCACAAGATAGATAATGATATAAAATCAACTTTGAATTTGTCATGTATACAATCGTTGGGCGGAGACAAGGTCCACTACCAACCAAATTAAATATGGAAAAAAATATACAAGGAAAGAATTTAGCAAGCGAGAGCAATGGCGAGTCCAAGAGCAATCACCACGAAGGAAGGGATGGCCTTAGCTAGAGCACCTGCAAGAAATCACGAAACACACACCTGGCGAGATAACCAGGTCCTCAGAGGGATGTAACAAGATACATCAATATGCCACATAACTGAATATATATACTATGTCATAAATCACAAGTAAAGTAAATAGTCACACTCGTAATAAGTTCCAATACCTCATCATCGAAACAGTGGACTACCCCTACAACCAAACAAGGACAAGGGGTAGTACACTATACCGCGATGCGATATTGTCCCAAGCTACTAATGGAACGAGATTATATGACATTGACGAGGGTTACCTAACCATCTAATGTGTTTATGCAGTAAGAACAAACCTTCCACGCATGAGCCCTGGCTGTAAATAGGATCGGCATAGTTCCCATATAGGGCACCAGGGGCCTACGTCCGTAACGTCCGAAGACCGTCAGAGGACATCATGTACAAGGGGCTACGTCCATAACGCTCTGGATAACGTCAGAGGGCACCTGGAGCCTGCGTCTCCGGCGGAGCGCACAGGTAATAAGGGAAGTGCATAGAAGCCCATACGTCAGGTAATGTTCTCCCCACCAAATGTACTTGTTAAGTCGCATCCACGACCATGTACCTCTACTAACTGCCAAGTCTCTAACACGCCTCTATTAGCAGTTAGCCCTAACGCATGCGCATGGGGGATCAGCCCACACACAAGAACCTCTACATGATACTCATCTCACACATCCTCGTGTTACAACTGTGTCAAGGTATATACAATACACCATAATGGTAGTCCCTTAACTCTAGGTCAACATGCAATCAAAGGATACTAACAAAGTAAATTATTAATCACTGAACAGGCAGTAAATCAGGAACTGTAAGAACCGGAAATAAAAAACAGTGATATATAAAATAAATGCAGACTGAATATAAACAGTTTAATGGCAAGGTATCTTGTCTGTCATTACGCCTGGTGTGCGTTAATCTGAAAAGTCCAGCATGGTCCAATAGCCATAGTCATGGTGCGGAGGTCCAAGGTCGCGAGGAAATAGGAAAGATGATCAGTCGCAATCAAGATAATTGGGAGAATTTATGGAAATAAATACATATACTTTGTTTTAGAAAATATTTTTATAAATAATCTTTACGTAATACTCGAAAATACTTTATATATACAAATTGGAAATTATTTATTTGTATTAGTCAAAATATGTTTTAGGTACATACTTGGAAATTAAAATCGTTTTAGGCTAAAACCTTAAGTTTGTGAAACTAGATTTTTCTAGATAAAAACTATATTTTATTAATCGAAAATAATTTAAATAATTATTTAAAATTTGAAAGCTCAATACCATTTAAATAATAGTAATAATAATCATTATACTTAATGAAATAAACTAATAGTAATAATAATAATAAAAATAACACTAGTAATATATATTAATAATAATAAATATAATAATAATAACTCATTCCTAATAGTACTCGAGCTGTTTGCTCAAGCCTCAAACCAAAAAAAAATTAGAAAGGGACGAAGAGAGAGAGAAGATGAATTGAGGGAAAGGGGTTACCGGGCGGCGGGTGACTCCGGTGCCGTTGTCGGCACGGATGGGCGCCGACGGTCGGGATTAGGCGGGCGCGGTCAGCGCCGGGGTTGGGCGGCTCGCTGGACGAGCGAACCAGCGCTCACGCCGGCGGAGAAGGCTGGCAGAAAAAGCTAGGATTTGGCTGCCGTACTCGCTCTTGGCGGTGCACGGGCTGGTGGTCGCGGCGGTTATGGGAAGATGGCGGCGGCCGGAACGGCGGAAGCGGCGAAACAGTTGTGTGGTGGCCGGAGCTGGCGCGGTCCACCTGGGAAAATGGCGGCGGAGCAGGATGGGGAAAGCCGGAGTTCGGCGGTGGTGTCGAGCGCCTGGTGCGGTGGCGCGGATGACTCCGTCGAGGTGAGGGTTTCTCCCTTTCTCTATTTTTTGCTGTGGTGGTGGTGCGTGGCAAGGGGGCGGGGTCGAAGATGATGGTCGAAGGGGCTGGATTCAGCCGAGGCCGGACACACGGCTGAGAGGCTGATGATGATGACCGAGGACATAGACACGGGGACACGATTTTGTGGTGTTGGTGGTTTGTCGGCATGGGAAGTCAGTAACGTGTCCTGCGAGACACGGGACGAATCGGTGTCCGAAGATGTCGGACACGGAGATTATTGTATTTGTATGGAAAAAATTATAGTGGAGTAGATGAGGCACAGACACGATGCACCTGTGATGCCAAATTTCTGGATGAGTACCTCTCATTTTATAGGAGGTGGGAATTCCAGTTAGATAGGAATTGGGTTTGATTTAAATACCCAATAGATAATTCATCATGTAATCAAATAAATTTTAAAGTCAATTCAAATCAAATCCAAATCCAAATCAATTCCATACTTAATTTAAAATATTTTAAATAAAGCCAATAAGATCTTTTGCAATTAATTTACCATATTTAATCAAATATTAAATAAAACAAGATCTCAAATATTATTTTCATAGTTAAATAATTATGGAAATAATTAATTTCGAAAATCACTATAAATACTTTAAATATTAAATCATAAACTAGTTTTTGTAGATATCAAGATTTATTAATAAATATTTCACATTTCGCAAACATTTGGAAACATTTCATATAAACCAAAATTTTCAAATTATTACTTATTTTTAAACGATGATCAAAATACTCTTTTTAGAAATAAAATATTTATCACATATTATTTTGAAAATTAAATTCTTTTATATATAAAATCTCTAATAAAATGTTTTACAAAAATATGTAACTCGCACATATTCGCACTCGTCGAGAAATTTCGAAACGCGTATCTCGCACGCTACGTAAATATGACAAAGCGACTCATGTGCGACGTATAGATACGAAGAAAAAATAAATAAATAAATAAATAAATAAATACGAAATTTTAAAATAAAAAAATCGCAGTAGAAATTTAGGGGGCTTATATCCTACCCAACTTAAAAGAATTTCGTCCTCGAAATTTAGGGATAGATAGGGTAGGTAGGGTCGAGAGGATAGAATGAATATTATTCGAACGAAAGTACAAAATCTTCTTTAGACGAGAACGCAAAATATTTGACGGGATGGTGAGCGACACTTCATTGGCATCACTTGATCGACTAGAACAAAATGTTGATGGTTTTAGAT
Source organism: Iris pallida (assembly GCA_029216955.1). NCBI lineage: Eukaryota > Viridiplantae > Streptophyta > Magnoliopsida > Asparagales > Iridaceae > Iris > Iris pallida. The sequence continues at coordinate 12,986,006 of JANAVB010013398.1, forward strand.
TATGACAATCAATCAATGACTATGCTTGATCAACCTTAACATTAACCTAAAAAGACAACCTCATAGGCAGGTAACAATCTTCTTAGTCCTTTGATATCGTCAATATTCGTGAAATCTCTCTTATCATAAATCGTTCTTTCCAAAGAAATTTCCGTTCCACGTCTCCTTAAACAAAACCAATATGATTCTAAATGTACTCTAATTTTCCTCTATCTCGTCATAAAATTTCAAATAGTCTTAATTTGAATACCATAATCTTCTATTATACTAGCTCACGTATATATCTTCCCAAGTTAAAATCCCTCTAAAATTAAAAGTCCAAAATCTTAAACCAATTTGGCCCAAGTAGAAATTGAAAATCTCTTTACTACAAATTCGTATTTATTAGTCAATGTATCATGCATCCATAGATGACAAAACAAAATTCGTCTTCAATGTTCGATAAATCTCCAAAAACTAGTATACCTTCAATCTTTTATCATCATAATTGAAAACTTCCTAAAATATTTATTAGTACCTCCCAAACATTGAATTCAACAATCTTTTCTTCGTGATGGTAGAAATGAACTCATCCTGCTTCATATTCATAATCATCTTAGAACTTAATAAAAAATATAAAGGTTTTTTTCTCCAACAATTGGTTGCCCTTGAATAATATCACCATAACGTCAACATTTGTCTTTATCAAAAATTTACGTCCATAAATTTTACATATATATTTGGTTCTTTAAACCATCAATACTTTAGAAGATTTTCCACTCGATTATATAGTTACCTTAAACCAAAATTTGAAATTCGCGAAGTCTGTTTATCCTCGAGTGTTTTGTCAACACATAATATATCATTCCTTTTCTTATTTATTCAGAATTATCGCACATCTTTATTCATGTCCAATCTATACCTCATAATCTCGCAATTATCTTAACCCCTACATTATTTATCAATGTTGTGGGGTTCTCCAATCTAGCTTCTACTAAATCAAGATTGTCGTGATCAAAAATCATTTCACATAAGGGAATTATACAAGGAACAATGGTTGCATAAACAATAGAGAAATCATATTGAAATATGAGAAAGCAATTTAATTGGAAGGGAGAAAGGTAAGGGTGGCAATATTGGAGTGTGAACGGTGTTATGTGTCTAAGTAAATCAATACAAAAATAAAATAAAATGACAAGGGTTCAGCAGGCAAGATAAAACACAATGGTAAGCATTTAACGGATTTAGCAGATCACAATCGGGCCGAAGATTTGAGTCGAGATTGAGTCCAAATATATAGTCAAAGCATATCGGTACCATGGTAAGGGTTATAGTTGAGTCTTTATGGCCCGAAAGTCGTACCATAAAAATAGAGTACAAGGAGACGTGTTTTAGTGGGACATGATATACCTACATGAAGGTGACCTTGTCTAGGTCTTGCATATAAAATTTGTTGGAAGGAAATGTCTAGTGTTGTGCTCCAAATATCAAAGTCACGATAGGGGCGCCGAATGATCAAAATAGAAAGTGGGTTTTATAAGGAACTATTCAATGCACAAAATGAAGGTTAAAGCACAAATAAGGATAATTAAGAATCTCGTAGGTCAAGGCTAAATAAGTTAGAGAGACAATTTATAGAAAAGTCCATAGATAAGGGTATGGTCAAGGAGATGGTTCTAATCATTTCTAGTTTCAAACAATTAGATGGTCATGAATAATGATCTCTGTTTGAGGGAAGGTCGAGTAAGTCAAAGATATGTTCATCGGTTTGGTCGATGACTAATTACACTTGTGTATATGCAATATCATAGTCATAGGTGGCATGGCAATCTAATGTGGAATACTACTATCTCACTATGGTGACCTTACTTGCTTCTGGTCTTCTACCAATATATGATCTAATCTAAAATTTCAAGTTCCTCGAAATTTTCTCAATAAAATTTTCAAGATACTTCGCCAATATTTCAATTAGCTTAGACTGTCAACAAAAATTTTTAAATCTCTAGTCAATCTCGAACAATCCTCGTAATTCCCAAATCGAATAAATTCATCATCATTTTTTTTTCTCCAAACCTTAAACTCAACGTTTAATAAGTTTATCCGTCGAAATTTATACTACAAAACGAAACATTTAAAATAACTCCTGAATTTAATTCTATATCCTTCAAATGTGTATATCTAGCTTCCAATAAGTCACAAGTACTCCCTTTTTTTTTCCAAAATTTAAATATCCATAATCAAGACTTTAAATTCGAAATCTAAATAACTTTATATATATCATAGATCATATGAGCATATTTAAATATTCAAACTTTTCCTTCAAGTCGATTTCATATCTTCCAAAATATTTCAAGCAAAAATTTTACCATTATCTCTTCAAGCTCAAAATTAAATACTTATAATTCGTAAATCGTAGAATCAATTTAAAACCTCAAGCTTGCTAATAAACCGTAAATCATAAACCTTTCATATTCTTTACAAAATTATAACTTAAAATTTTAAAACACTTTAATAAATTCGAGATAAACTTTAACATATTCAATTTGAACTTAATCGTAAATCATGTGTCACAATTTAAAGATGTTTTCCAAATCGGTTTCATATCCCAATAAATCATAAACTATTTCACAATTTCCAAAAATCATAATTCATAAAAATTGTTTTCTGTCCTCTTGTGTATACCACCTTGTAATGGCAAAATAAAATTTTCAACTATCCATTAAAGGCGGCAATATGCCACTACCCAACTTAAAACTAGCTAATCCTTAAAATCATACTTACTAGAAAAATAAATGCCTCTACAACTCAAATAAAATCTCTATGCATATTAATTGTCAATACAATCCATCTAGCCATGTGTTTAACCTATGGGCATATACTAGTGTAGTCATCTTACTAAACACGAAACTAAGAATTTACGATGGAAGGAGTCAAGCAAGATGCAAACCAAGAAGGTCGAACGAGACTTCGAAATTTGAAGTCAAGGAAGGAAGTCAAGTTGGTGGATGAGATTCTAAACTCTAATCCTATATTGCAGGCCTGTTCGGTACAATCATGTAACCGAAATGGCAAACTCGACCTGCATGGGCCACCACAAAAACATGTAACGCCCCAGTCCCAAAATACGTAGGACTAGAACGTAAATCATGCCAGCTGTATATATACGAAGTATATGGACCCTCGTATATATACATAAGCTGTAAGATGCAGTAACCAAGGTACTAAATCTCATCCACAAGATAGATAATGATATAAAATTAACTTTGAATTTGTCATGTATACAATCGTTGGGCGGAGACAAGGTCCACTACCAACCAAATTAAATATGAAAAAAAATATACAAGGAAAGAATTTAGCAAGCGAGAGCAATGGCGAGTCCAAGAGCAATCACCACGAAGGAAGGAATGGCCTTAGCTAGAGCACCTGCAAGAAATCATGAAACACACACCTGGCGAGATAACCAGGTCCTCAGAGGGACGTAACAAGATACATCAACATGCCACATAACTGAATATATATACTATGTCATAAATCACAAGTAAAGTAAATAGTCACACTCGTAACAAGTTCCAATACCTCATCATCGAAACAGTGGACTACCCCTACAACCAAACAAGGACAAGGGGTAGTACACTATACCGTGATGCGATATTGTCCCAAGCTACTAATGGAACGGGTGATATGACATTGACGAGGGTTACCTAACCATCTAATGTGTTTATGCAGTAAGAACAAACCTTCCACGCATGAGCCCTGGCTGTAAATAGGATCGAAATAGTTCCCATATAGGGCACCAGGGGCCTACGTCCGTAACGTCCGAAGACCGTCAGAGGGTACCATGTACAAGGGGCTACGTCCATAACGCTCTGGATAACGTCAGAGGGCACCTGGAGCCTGCGTCTCCGGCAGAGCGCACAGGTAATAAGAAAAGTGCATAGAAGCCCATACGTCAGGTAATGTTCTCTCCACCCAATGTACCTGTTAAGTCGCATCCACGACCATGTACCTCTACTAACTGCCAAGTCTCTAACACACCTCTATTAGCAGTTAGCCCTAACGCATGCGCATGGGGGATCAGCCCACACGCAAGAACCTCTATATGATACTCATCTCACACATTCTCGTGGTACAACTGTGTCAAGGTATATGCAATACACCACAACGGTAGTCCCTTAACTCTAGGTCAACATACAATCAAAGGATACTAACAAAGTAAATTATTAATTACTGAACAGGCAGTAAATCAGGAACTGTAACAACCGAAAATAAAGAACAGTGATATATAAAATAAATGCAGACTGAATATAAATAGTTTAATGGCAAGGTATCTTGCCTGTCATTACGCATGGTGTGCGTTAATCTGAAAAGTCCAGCGTGGTCCAATAGCCATAGTCATGGTGCGGAGGTCCAAGGTCGCGAGGAAATAGGAAAGATGATCAGTCGCAATCAAAATAATTGGGAGAATTTATGGAAATAAATACATATACTTTGTTTTAGAAAATATTTTTATAAATAATCTTTACGTAATACTCGAAAATACTTTATATATACAAATTGGAAATTATTTATTTGTATTAGTCAAAATATGTTTTAGGTACATACTTGGAAATTAAAATCGTTTTAGGCTAAAACCTTAAGTTTGTGAAACTAGATTTTTCTAGATAAAAACTATACTTTATTAATCGAAAATAATTTAAATAATTATTTAAAATTTGAAAGCTCAATACCATTTAAATAATAGTAATAATAATCATTATACTTAATGAAATAAACTAATACTAATAATAATAATAAAAATAACACTAGTAATATATATTAATAATAATAAATATAATAATAATAACTCATTCCTAATAGTACTCGAGCTGTTTGCTCAAGCCTCATACCAAAAAAATTAGAAAGGGGCGGAGAGAGAGAGAAGATGAATTGAGGGAAAGGGGTTACCGGGCGGCGGGTGACTCCGGTGCCGTTGTCGGCGCGGATGGGCGCCGACGGTCGGGATTAGGCGGGCGTGGTCAGCGCCGGGGTTGGGCGGCTCGCTGGACGGGCGAACCAGCGCTCACGCCGACGGAGAAGGCTGGCGAAAAAAGCTAGGGTTTAGCTGCCGTACTCGCTCTTGGCGGCGCACGGGCTGGTGGCCGCGACGGTTCTGGGAAGATGGCGGCGGCCGGAACGGCGGAAGCGACGGAACAATTATGTGGTGGCCGGAGCTGGCACGGTCCACCTGGGAAAATGGCGGCGGAGCAGGATGGGGAAAGCCGGAGTTCGACGGTGGTGTCGAGCGCCTGGCGCGGTGGCGCGGATGACTCCGTCGAGGTGAGGGTTTCTTCCTTTCTCTATTTTTTTGCTGTAGTGGTGGTGCGTGGCAAGGGGGCGGGGTCGAAGATGATGGTCGGAGGGGCTGGATTCAGCCGAGGCCGGACACGCGGCTGAGAGGCTGATGATGATGACCGAGGACATAGACACGGGGATACGATTTTGTGGTGTTGGTGGTTTGTCGGCATGGGGAGTCAGTAACGTGTCCTGCGAGACACGGGACGAGTCGGTGTCCGGAGATGTCGGACACGGAGATTATTGTATTTGTATGGAAAAAATTATAGTGGAGTAGATGAGGCACAGACACGATGCACCTGTGATGCCAAATTTCTGGATGAGTACCTCTCCTTTTATAGGAGGTGGGAATTCTCAGTTAGATAGGAATTGGGTTTGATTTAAATACCCAATAGATAATTCATCATGTAATCAAATAAATTTTAAAGTCAATTCAAATCAAATCCAAATCCAAATCAATTCCATACTTAATTTAAAATATTTTAAATAAAGCCAATAAGATCTTTTACAATTAATTTACCATATTTAATCAAATATTAAATAAAACAAGATCTCAAACATTATTTTCATAGTTAAATAATTATGGAAATAATTAATTTCGAAAATCACTATAAATACTTTAAATATTAAATCATAAACTAGTTTTTGTAAATATCTAGATTTATTAATAAACATTTCACATTTCGCAAACATTTGGAAACATTTCATATAAACCAAAATTTTCAAATTATTACTTATTTTTAAATGACGATCAAAATACTCTTTTTAGAAATAAAATATTTACCCCATATTATGTAGAAAATTAAATTCTTTTATATATAAAATCTCTAATAAAATGTTTTACAAAAATATGTAACTCGCACATATTCGCACTCGTCGAGAAATTTCGAAACGCGTATCTCTCACGCTACGTAAATACGACAAAGCGACTCATATGCGACGTATAGATACGAAGAAAAATAAATAAATAAATAAATAAATAAATAAATACAAAATTTTAAAATAAAAAAATCGCAGTAGAAATTTAGGGTCCGAGCATCTGCCTCTCCCCGACATCGTCCCATGCTAGCGGGGATCTGCACTTCCTGCCATAAAGAGCCTCGAAGGGTGCCATCTGGATACTGGCCTGATAACTGTTGTTGTACGAGAATTCCACCAGGTGCAGATGATTCTCCCATGAACCACCGAAGTCAAGGGTACAGGATCTCAACATATCTTCAAGGGTCTAGATTGTGCGCTCTGATTGACCATCTGTCTGCGGGTGATAAGCTGAGCTGAATTGAAGGCGAGTCCCCAAACTCTTCTGCAAGCTGCGCCAAAAGTGTGATGTGAATCTTGAATCCCTGTCCGAGGTGATGCTGACTGGCATACCGTGAAGCCTGACGATCTGCCTGAGATACATCTCTGCTAACTGTGCCGTCGACTGCCCAACTCTGAATGGAAGAAAGTGTGCCACCTTGGTAAGCCTGTCCATAATTACCCAAATAGCATCTCTGTCGGCCGGAGATCTGGGCAATCCGGTCACAAAATCCATGGTTATATGTTCCCATTTCCATTCTGGGATCGGTAAGGGTAGAAGAAGTCCAGCGGGCCTCTGATGTTCAGCTTTAACCTGTTGGCAAACCAAACACCGAGAGACAAACCGGGCTATCTCCCTCTTCATGCCATTCTACCAGAAATGCTGACGAATATTACGGTACATCTTCGTACCACCCGGATGAATAGAATATTGCAAACTGTGGGCTTCTGCCATGACTTCCTGTCTGATATCTCCACTGGGTACACAAAGATGAGTGTCGTACCGAAGTGTACCGTCTTTATGGATACATAACTCTAGCCTGAGTCGCTGGATCTTGGAATCTGTTGACTGCGCCACCCGGATTCTCTCAACTATGCTGGACTGAACCTGCAGGCTGGCCATCAATACCACGCTGGTTGGAAGAACCACTTCAATTGCCATCTTCTGAAGATCTGCCAATAATTCTGGTTGCGCCGTCAGGAAATAAACTCCGGCTCTCCTGCTCAATGCATCTCCTACAACGTTGGCCTTCCCGGGATGATACTGCAAATCCACATCATAGTCCACTAGTAGCTCGAGCCATCTTCTCTGCTGCATATTAAGGTCCTTCTGGGTGAAAACATACTTCAGGCTCTTATGATCAGTAAAGATCTCCACTCTATCTTCGTACAAGTAGTGTCTCCATAATTTCAAAGCAAACACTACCGCTGCCAACTCCAAGTCGTGGGTCGGGTAATTCTTCTCATGATCACGTAGTTGACGTGACGTATAAGATATTACCTTCCCATGCTGCATCAAGACACACCCCAATCCTCTGCCTGAAGCATCACAATAAACTATGAATCCTCCGGTCCCATCTGGAAGGGTGAGAATGGGAGCCGTTATCAAACCTCGCTTCAACTTCTCAAAAGATTCCTGACACTCTGCTATCCAAACAAACGACACATCCTTGCGGGTCAACTAGGTCATCGGCGCTGAAATTCTTGCGAAATCTGAAACGAACCGCCGGTAGTAGCCGGCCAATCCAAGAAAGCTGCGAACCTCTGCCACTGAGCTGGGTACCGGCCATGACTCGATAGCCACAATCTTCTGGGGAACCACTTCTACTCCTCCTCGGGTAATAATGTGACCCAAGTATGATATGCGATCGAGCCAGAACTCGTATTTACTGAACTTGGCGTATAACTGATGCTCCCTAAGCGTCTGGAGGACGACTCTGAAATGCTGCTCATGCTCTTCTTCACTCTTACTGTAGACCAAGATGTCATCTAGGAATACGATCACAAATTGATCCAAGTAAGGCATGAAAATGCGATTCATGAGGTCCATGAATACGGTCGGCGCATTGGTCGCTCCAAAGGGCATAACAAGGAACTCCCAATGCCCATACCTCGATCTGAATGCTGTCTTCGGGATGTCCTGCTCTCTGACTCTGATATGGTGGTATCCCGATCGCAAGTCGATCTTCGAGAATACTGAAGCCCCTCTGAGCTGATCAAACAAGTCATATATCCTCGGAAGAGGGTATCTTTTCTTGATTGTTACCGAATTCAAGGTACGATAATCAACACATACCCTGGATGTACCATCCTTCTTTTTCACAAGAAGCATCGGGGCTCCCCAAGGCGATCCACTTGCACGGATGAATCCCTTGGTCCTCAGTTCTTCAATCATCTTGTATAAAATTTCCAACTCTGAAGGCGCCATCCTGTAGACTCGCTCTGATACTGGTGCTGTCCCGGGAATCAAATCTATAGTGAACTCAATCTCCCGCTCCGACGGCATCCCTAGAAGCTCCTCTGGAAAGACATCTGGAAACTCTTCAACTATTCGGGGTAACTGCACTGCTGCTACTGCCATCCACAATGCTGGAGAAGATGGCTCCACTGCGCCTCTGGAAAACGAAAACTCTGGCTCGCCGGGGATACTAAAGACAACTCTGCCAATATGGCAGTCTATCCTAGCATACTGGTTCCTCAACCAATCCATGCATAGGACTACATCATAGTCTGCCATAGGAAACTCTATGAATCTAGCGGGGAACTTCCTACTGCTAACTACGATCCGACACGAGGAAAACATACGATCTACTCCCACAAGGCCATTACCAATAAGTATATTGAGCCTTACTGATAACGACTCGGGCTCCAATCCTATCCGTGTCACGAATCATACAGACATAAATGAATGCGATACACCAGAATCAAATAATACAGATGCTGGAGAGGAGTTGACGAGAATAGTACCTGCCACAACCTCACTTAGTGCAACTTCTTCTTCTATAGCCATCATCATGGCCTGACCTTGTCCTCTGGCTGCTGGTCCCCTCTGCTAGAAACCTCTCTGCCTATTCTGAGTCTGAGCTTGGGCTTGTGCATACTGCTGGGGGTGCTGTTGCTGGAATGCCCGAGACTGAGGCGGCAAGGGCCTCGAAGACTGATACTGCTGCTGCTGAACTGGTACTGGGGCCGGTCCTCTCACCGAAGAGCTAGAAGGGTTGGATGCTGATGAACCACCCCTATTCGGGCAAGCCCCTATCCTATGATTGCTGCTCCACAAGCCAGGCACAATCCTTGCGCCCTACGACAATCTGCCACCACATGCCCTGGCTTCCCACAATGAGAACATCCCATCGCGGAAGTCTGCTTCTGCTTCTGCTGCTGCGGGTACGTCGGGGTCGAATGCTGAACCGACGTTACTGAGGCCGCCCGCCTCGGAGTTCCAATGGTCAATCCCCTAACTGCCGGGGCTGGAGCTGATGATTGGTGCATCTGACTGTGGGACCGCTTCCTACTTCCGGTCCTATCCACGATCCTCTGGGAGGTGTACTCATGCCTCCTAGCTGCTCTCAAGACTGTGTCGAACGTCTGGTGCTCGAACTGCTCAACCGCTAACAAGATCTCCAAATGTAGCCCCTGCTGGAATCGCTGGGCCCTATCAAACTCGATCGCCACCAAGGTGGGGGCAAACCTACTGAGTCTAGAAAACTCCGATGCATAACTGTCGACTGTTCTGCCTCCTTGCTTCAAGTTGGTAAATCTGGTCTGCAGGTCGTACCGAGCCACAGCATCGAAATACTTCGTCTGGAACCTCTCTCTAAATACTGCCCAAGCAATGGGTGCCACTAATCCCATGGCTTGCGCCGCCCACCAACTGCGAGCCAAGTCCAACAACTGTAGGCGTACCACCGCCACCTTTTCATTCTCGGGTGTCCTAGCTGCTTCTAGAATTACCTCGGTATCCTGAAGCTATGCATCCGCGGCAATCGCATCCTCGCTGCCGTCGAAGAAAGGAGGGTTCAATCGCTTGAAGCTGTTGGTCGCCTGGTTCCCTGGATGTCCGCCTCGGGTCAAAGCATCTTGAACTGTCTGGTGCAGGGCGTCGCTTTGACGATCCTGGGAAGCTATCAAGGTTCTGATGAGGCCTACTAAGGTACCATCATCTGGCTCTGCGGGATGGACGGGCCGAACTGGTGACTCTCCTCCAGTAGGTATCACTCTGGAGGCGACTCCGGAATGCTGGGCTTGATCTCCAGGTTGCTGCTGGTCCACGGGAGGTGCTCCTCTTTGCTGATCGGCAGGGTCAGGTACAGTGCCGCTGAGGAAGATGACACAGGAAAACAATAAGGAAGGACCAGGACAGATCAACGGTACAAGCATGTAATCAGGGCAAGAATTTCAGGGATTTGAAAATACGGGCGGAGATCAAGGGCGAATACGGATTGAGACATATATTCGGTAAACCATCACATTTCTTAATTGACAAGACCTGCATGGGCCACCACTTAAACCGTGTTACGCCCCAGAACCAGAATACTGGAGAGCGGGGGCAGACATAGCCAGCTACATATATTGAAATAGAAACCACCTCGATATACGGTCACGGCTGTCTAGAAATATGAGGGTTTACTACAAGCCAACAGTCTCTTATGGTCATGAACAAGCCTAATGTCTCAATCACAAGCAAGTAAGTAAGGTCGCAAGATGTATGATCATTAAATATACAATAATAAGGCGTCCCAAATATTATATATTCAGCTGATCATGAAGCTAGTCGTACAAAATACAAGGACTAGCAAGATTTAAGTCATATATGATCAACCCTAGGATTTGTTAATCATGTTTACAGCCCGTAGGCAGACAGTAAGTAAAAGTACATCGAGCTAACAGGTGCTCGTCGGCTAAACGCCTCAAAAGAATAACTTTATAATAGAGTGAGAGAAACAAAATAGAAAACCCACTCGTAGCCCGGGTTCCTTATAGTCGCCACCATCGGGCTGGAGGTTCGGAAGATCCTCGGAAGCTGCTCCGAAATCTGGCCACACAAAACCAGCTGGGTCAACCCCAGAAAGAGCAAGTGCCACAAGGGGGCCACGAAATAAGAACAAAAGCTAGCAATCAGCACAAGAAAATATAATATTAAGACTAGAATTTACGAAAATATGTCAGGGTGATATACGACGAGATAACCATGGAACTATTCTGATAGCCAGGTTACAACCCGTAAACCAAACAAGGACCGGGGTTGTAACCCTTCATCTGAACAGAACTTGGTTTCCCACCATTTATCGGCAAGATAATAATGCAAGAAATCAAGACAGGAAGCAATCTTGTACTGGATCAAGACATGGCTAGACTGGTTATACCTCATTCAATCAATTACGGCCAAGCAGATACTACGACTTACTACTTTAACTAACTAGGGTTATCATAGGCCTAATTACTAACAAGATGCAGTGAGATTGTTCCACAGCCACAAGCCCTGCAGACCATCCAGGTTACCCAGGTCAAAAATTAGGGGTTGAATTCAGGTGGGTACATCGTCCGGGAGACAAATGTACCCTTAGGTGACTTAGAGGGTGCAACACGCGACGGTGTGCTGGAAATGTGCCCTACTCGACGGCAGGCTATAGATCCCAAGAGCGCCCAGGTAACGGGATTGCCCGTAGCTGTGTTATCTCTTCATGACTACTGTGTTATTCTAGTTATTAACCTTAATCCATTTTTGTAGGTACTCCTGACCGTGGCACTCAGGAGTTCTATCCTAGATATGATACAAGACAGGACAAGTAGATTTAACAAGCAAGCAAAAAAAGAACTACCCATGGTGTCAAGGCAGGTCAAGTTAACTTAGCCGTCGCAACAGCATTAAGTTATCAAGATAAATCATGTCAGGGTACTTGTCAGGAGTGCACCACGACGGGCCACTATCATGTCAGGTTGGTCATGTCAGGAGTGCACCACTACGGGTCACTGTCGTGTTATGCTAGTTCCTTGTCATACCATGCCATGTACAATAGTCATTCCAAACATATTAAGTAAAATCAAGTTCATGACAAAAGGCGTAAGGATATATGGGCGTAAAATATCTAATAAAATATCAATATACAGGGCTATAGAAGAGCCAAGCTTAAAGAAATAAGACCAAAACTCCAAGAGCCAATAGGTTAAGCAAGGGGTCAGGGGAGCAGCGTACGCACAAAGGCACGCACGCAGGGGAGCTGCGTACGCATAAAACACGCACGCAGGAGGGGGCAGCGTACACACAAAGTACGCACGCAGAGAATTGCGTACGTTCAAAAGCACGCACGCAAGAGAGCTGCGTACGCGAAAAGTCACGCATGCCAGAGAGCAGCATACGCAAAAAATCACGCATGCCAGAGAGCAGCGTACGCAAAAAGTCACGCATGCCAGAGAGCAGCATACGCGAAAAGTTACGCACGCCAGAGAGCAGCGTACGCGAAAAGTCACGCTCGCCAGAGAGCAGCGTACGCAAAAAGTCACGCACGCATGAGAGCTGCATACGTGCAAAAGCACGCAAGCAGAGAGCTGCATACGTGCAAAAGCACGCAAGCAGAGAGCTGCATACGCGTAAAAACACGCACGCAGGGTCTGGGTCTTCTTCTCCATGGCTGAGAAGAAGCTCCAATGGCTCCAAAACTTCAAGGCATCACAACTTGGCCATCCGAACTCCAAATCCAGATTTCCAAAGTTCTAACTAGGGTGGAATTGAACTCTCTTCCACATGAAAGCATCAAAACCCATAAAAATCCAACTTAAGTAAATCAAAACCATATAAAACCGAAAATAGAGAAAACTTAGATCTAGAATAATGGAGACTCCAAATCACAAAATGCTAAGTTCTAATGTTGATCACCATGTCCTAAACTAGCAAATGGACATATAAAAGAGGGTTCTCATGTGGTGGCAAGGTGCACTTGCCTATGGGTGGGTGTTGTGTGGAGGAAGGAGAAGAGTGTTGTGTAGAGGAAGGAGAAAAAGAAATTAATGGAGGTTTATGAGGAGAGAGAAAAAGTTGGTGGAGTTTTAAAGAGGGTGGGATGTGGTGTGTGAGGGTGGAGCATAGGCTAAGGTGTTCCAATACACATTAAACCAAACCGAACCAAACCAACCCAATCCAATTAAAACCGAGCCATGACAAAACCCAAAATATGAGAAATACCAAAATTCTACAAGTTGAGAAAAAAATAAAAATATATGCCAAAATCCAAATACGAGTATAAATACGAAATACGAAAAATACGAGAAATGAGGGTGACATGGCAGCCGAATTATCATTTGCCCTTCTTGTGCCGAGAGGCTGATTGCGTCCTTACGCAGAACGGCCGTAAGGGGTGCGAACTTGCCAGGTTTGCGAGCTTGAAGGTAGATCGTCAGAGGTTCTTCTGATCTTGAGGCCTTCTCAGTTCGAGCTTGTATATCTTCATCCAGGTACCTCTTCGACTTCTCGTATAGGCAGGAGTCTGAGTAGTAGGATTCGACCCCTTTGAAGGGATCGATGTCAGCAAATTTTGTCCTCATGAAGTCGTATTTGTCGACATACTTGAAGCACCGATGCAGCGTGGAAGGTACGATCATATAATCGTGTATCCAAGGGTGCCCCAAGAGGATGTTGTAGGAATTGTCCGCGTCTATGACATAACAGGTTACTTATGACTGGAGATCGCCAATTTGGCACTTCAAGCGAATCTTTCTGATCGGGTAGCTCCTGCCCGAATTGAAACCGCTGATGGCGGTACTTGTTGGCGTCAGGCGATGCATAGGTATACGGAGATGATGTAACAGACCCTTCGGGATGATGCTTATAGAAGAACCAGGATCAATGTGCATCCGGTCTACATATACATCGCCGATGTATCTAGTATAGTATAACGGACGATCGTACAGGTTGGTCTTAATGAGCATATCTTATGGAGTGAAGACAATGTTGGGCATCGCTCCTGTGCAAGCGCTGTCTTAGAGGCTTGCTGGCAGGTTCTCTCCCGTGAGGTTGACATGAGCCAGATAGGCGTCGACATTTTGGAGTACATCGCTCAAAGCCGTACGAACATCCTTTGAGAGTCGCAGGAGCTCGTATAGTGACAATTTGGCGATGTGTTGGCCAATTACGCAAAGATGTCGAAGTTGTAGGGCCTCTTCAGCCCCTAAGGTGCCTTTTTTCGGAGGGATTTATCAAAGCAAGTCTCCTTTGGCCTAGGCTTGTCGGTCGTCGGAGGCTGAGAAGGTCCTGGAGTGTCAACAGTAGCTAGCTGATGATCTTCAGTCGTGTTCTCAGCCACATGTTGGGATTGTACCCCAGACCGAGTAACGACAGCCGTGACTTCTTCGACATCGGACGAGATTGTGCGGCAGGATCTGACTTTTCTACTCTTCTTCTTGCTATTGGAAGATGGTGTGGACTGAGTCACTTCAGATACCAAGTCTGGATGGACCCACATGACCTCCCCTCGTGATGTGGTGAGTGGCACTAGACCAACAGCCTGATCCCGAGGAGGTGGAAGATTACCAATCTCTATTGTCGCCAGAGGGATGGGTACTGTTTCACTTAACAAAATGCCTTTTATTGGCTTTTGAAAATAAAACGAAAAAAGTACACGAAGTACAAATTGTTCTGGGAAGTATTGCTATGGAAGTCTTATCTGAAGTCGATCACTTTGTTTCTTGGACCATACGATGATAAAGAAGAAAACTGCTTGAAGATGAACAACTGGAAGAACTAAGTCACCAGAAAGGTATCGACACACTTGGGCACTGATGGCGAGGTCGAATGCTTTCCTGTTTTGCTTCACTCTGTTATGGAAGAAAGGGTGAAGAAGAATGCTCTGGAAAATCAAAGTCTCTGGGCTCTGATCTTTATGTATTCTCCTCTGTCTCTCTGCTTGTCCCCCATATAAAAAAAATAGTCTATTTATAGACTTGGCTTTGTGTGCGTAAAACTCAGCAAAAGTTTTGTCTTTATGCTAATAACTGCCACCCATGACTGAAGTCATCCTTTACACACGTTGACACGTGTCCCATAATTTTAATAAAAATAGGATGCACGTACACACGTTCTTCGAGATGTGTGGCATAAAAACCACGTAGGCAAACCACGTTCTAAATTAGTCAGAAAGGATAGGGCGTAAAAACAACCCAAATATACCCTGAGCGTAAAGTAATAGACTAGACATAAAAATAGCCCTAAAATGGACTTCCCGCATAAAGTGGTTGATAAAACAACCTTGAGCGTAAAGGTAGCCCAAATAAACTTTATGCACACGTGAACTTTGAGCGTAAAAAGCTCATATAGTATTCATGCGTAAAAGAAGCCATCTTGTGAGCGTAAAAGTAGCTCAGTCCACATACTAAATGACAATATTGATTTCTGTGTAAAACAAATCCCTTCGAATCCTGTGTTATACGCCGTCTATAGATCTTTATGTCAGACCCATTATTACTTTGCATTAAATGCATGATTTGATAACCTGTCCTTGGCGTAAGGTGGTTGGCGTGTCCCTGGCGTAAAGTAACTGACTTAACCCTGGCGTAAAACAGCTGGCTTGACCCTGGCGTAAAGTGGTTGGCCTCTTCTTGGCGTAAAACAGCTGACCTGTCTCTGGCAAAAAAATAGCTCGTTTTGAGTTTAAAGCTCTTATCTCTTTGACTCATTCTATGAAGCATTTTTTTACGCTCCTACAGGTACCACACCGTCTGGAGTTTCTATTGGAGGGAAGCTGCCAAATTGTACTGACACCATATTGGCTGCCACGATTACCTCTTCGAAATTAATGGCCAGAGCGTTCGAATCGATGAGATGTTGGATGTATCGTTTCAGTTGGTAGCAGTCGTGTGTAGCATGGTGGACGTAGTGGTGGTAATGGCAGTATTTTGGGCTCTCTATTTCTGCCGGCCGAGGTTCCCGTCTTGGTGGAGGGAGCTGAATTCTGTCTCCTTGTATGAGCATGTCCAAGATAGGCTTGACGTGGCCGTCTTCGAAGGAGTAGGTCATTTGCGGCCATTGTTTGTCCACCGATTTTAACTCAGATTTTTGGGCTGTGTCGGCCACTATAGCCTGCTTGCCCTTGTTGTCCCGATTGTTAGGGGAGTTACCACCATTGTTGTTGTTGGTATTAGGGCGGTTGTCCTTGTCCTCTTCCTTCGAGATGTGCAATCCCTGTTGGTGAGCCTTTTTCAACCTTTCTTCCGTGCTAGTGGCACTGATGATAAACGTCTTCCAATCTTTAAATTGACTTTCGCCCATCCAGAGACTGATTGTTGGGAGCAATCTCTTTTGGCAAATTTCCATCAAGGAGGAATCCGGGTTACCAGACGACAATTTCATTACGGTTAGGCGAAACCGCTCAATATAGTTCTTTGTCAGCTCCTTCTCCCCTTGGACGACGTCCATGAGGGTGGACATTGTGACATCATGTCCTACTTCATAAAATCTCTCTAAAAACATGCGCTTGAAGCTGGCAAAGGAGTGGATGCAGTTATCTGACAGGTTGCGATACCAGTCGAAGGTGACCCCTTCCAATGCCCTAATGAATAATCGTGTAAGGATGGCATCGTCATGGGGCAGATGGTCGGTGGTGACCTCAAAATAAGTGATGTACCGACTTGTGGAGGTCTTGCCATTATAAGGATTAATGTTGAACGGCTTATATCTTGGTGGGAATGGGACATCCCTCCATACAGCTGGGTATAGTTGCCATATTCTGAGGTCATGGGAGTTTTCTCGAGCGTGAAACATGGCTCAGAGCTCCTGGACCTCTCTTCTTGCTTCTCTGGCCTCATCTACAGCGGTAGGAGCCGACATTTCAGGAGGATTATTGTTCGGGTTTGGTGCCGCTGAATTTGAGTCTGCATTGACCGCGGGACCCGTACTTGTTTGGCCAGGCGTCCCTCCTTGCAGAGTTAGAAGGGCCGCTTTGATCTCGTCTACAGACTTGACCAAGGCGTACAGTATGTCCTCCAGAGTGTCGATGCGTTAGCGATCACTGGAACCACCTTGATTGCTGTTCGTCATGAACACCGTCCTTACATGAGGAGAGATGGAAGGAACGGTGGAGGACGTACCCTCCGAATCATACCCCTGTACCGAGAAGTCATCGGGGTATGTGGAAATGTTCTCCTCTGGTTCGAACTCAGAAGGAATAGTACCCCCAGCTTCAGAGTTTGCTTCACCTTGAGAGTCGTGGACGTCCTTGGGGATGTCACCACCTACTATTTTTGATGGGAGAGTTGTTTCTCCGGGTTTATCTCCTTAGAATATCAGATTATTATGGATGCTCTGAGGGGTGCTACCTCAAGTTTCAGTAACCTCCAGTGGTGTGGATGATGAATCTCCTACTGTAGTAGATTTTGTCTTTGAACGGGTACCTTAGAAAACTTCGGTGGCGGATAACCGTTTAGACGACAGTTTTTTAGTCACAGTGGTTGAGATCTTCGGCCTGGAAACATTTATCTTATTCCCTCTCCCATCGACAAGGATTTTCTGAGTGGAGTTGCAAGAGACGACGGGTAGCGCCTCATCCTCTGAGCTCGGCTGTGGTAATCTTTGGAAGACGGACTGCCGGTCTTCTCGTATTGTCGTATTGTTACAACAGAAGTTGACAATGATTTGGGTACAGTGACATCCGTGGGAGGACTCTTTGTACCCCGAGGCCCCCTCTCTTCTCTTGCGCTTGTGGAGGATAGCCTCACGCAAGTCAGATGGGTCCGGAACGACCATGTTTGCTCCCTGGATTTTGGAAGACTTTTGGAAACCTCTCTGTCCGTTTGCCACCGGGGGCTGAACTCGAGTGGTTTCGTACTACTTTCCATCAGAGGCCCGCACAACAGTATGTGGAATGCTCGGATGGTCAGAGGTCGGGTCAGCAGACTGAGCTTGCCAAACTCGCGCTGCCCTAGGCTTCTTTACTCTGGTGCGTGAGGGCACATAATAGGAAGAGTCAAAGTGGTACGGGAGAGAGTCAGACATGTCTTCTCGGGAGTACGAGTGTCACACCTAGTTTCTAGAATGAGGGTATTTTTGAAATTTTGTAATTATAATTATTAATTATTGATATTTATTTTATATTATAATTTTTGGTAATTTTTAAACTATTTAAGAACTGCATTAAGTCATGACTTGTAATTTTGACGTGCTGCTAGTGAAACCCTACAGACTGCATGACCTAGAGCCTAACCAATTAGGATGACTTAATTATCATTTTTAGCCTAGGGGTAATTTGGTCATTTTGACTTATTTGAATTATTTGATAATTTATTGAATAGGTGAATTCTAGGTTGACTAGACTTGTTGAGGCCTAGTGAACTAGCCTAGAGCCTAACCCTAGCCATGGTAACCCTAGTCTAACTTGAGTTAACCCATTTTAGTCATTAGAGATTTGTTTTAGAATGAGGGAATTTGGTTTAGTGAATTTAAGTCATGGCTTATGACTTCATGACTTAATTAATCATGACTTAAGCCCATGGGCCAATTTAGGAAACCTAACCCTAATTCCTTCTTTTATGACCAGCCATAGGGATCCCCACCCTATATAAACACTTATTCTCTAGGGCTTGCCTCTTTCTTTTATTCATTTCAATATTGGAAAAGAAAGGTATTTGTCCTCCTTCCAAAAATCCCCATAAATCTATTTTTTTTCCTTTTTAATCCTAGTTTCTTGTATTAGAACCTAATACTCTCCTATTTTATGATTTTGGGATTTAATTCCAGCTTTGGGTCAATTTGGAGCTTTTGCCATCAAGAGGAGGAATCCCCCATTTGAAGCTTTTCCAAGCTTTTTGCACATATAGGTCAAACCCTTTAAATTGATTTAAATTTTGGTTTTCTTGGCATTTAGGGCTAGATCTAGGAGTTTCCTAGGTATCCTCGAAATTTGGTTGGATTTCGTGTCCGTTTGGTGTCCGTATCGGACACGTGTCTATATGTTATTTAAGGTGTTTATAGAAATGCCTCAATGGATTGAATGTTAATGTTTTTCAAAACAAATTATATATTTCGAAAGCTTATTATATATAGATTATGTTTGTATATGACTGAACACGATTTGGGTTGGTTTCCGTGTCCAAATTTGGACACGAACGCGTGCACGAGGACACCATGCAGTGTCCTGCTGCTCGGACACTGTAGCGGACACGATACTGCACGTCTTGACATGAAATATTGTACACACCTAGGACACATGACTGACACAGCGCACACAAAATTTTAGGACATTTAATCGAGCGGATTGGGAGAAATCCCATCTGCATCAAATTGGCACTACACGACACGCGGGTTAAATCGCGTCTGATACGCGTTAATTTCCTTGGACATGTTTTGATTGGACACAATGCAGACACTTCCACACCTAGCCCTGCACTAGGCGAACCTCTGTACACGAGCACGAGATACGTGTCGCCTTGTGTCGAGAGCACGATGACTCGACACGGCTGCACGAGGCCCATATTGCACTATTTTCTGACACAGTTATTTTGTTGGTTTTGACACGATTGTGTCCACTTCGTGGACACGTCTAGGCTTATGGGGACACGTGCACATGTGGTTGATGATTACCAACCAATTAATTGGTTTATTAACAAGTTTTGAATTCAAAATTTGGGTTTCCCATACTCGACTGATACATGCTTCCCTGTTTTCATTCCTGAGCTTTAATTCTATTTTGTACTAATTTCTTAATATTAATTTACATGTTTAAGTTCACCCACAGGTGTATTAGATTGCCACTGGGATTGGTTATTGATTTGTAGGGGTTTTTAGGTGTCGAATTGGGTTTTGATTTAATAAACTGCCTCTTCCTGAAACAGTCAACTGATACCTATTTCCTGGTTTTGAATTCTGAGTTTAGTTCATATTTTAAACTAAATATTGTTGTTCAATTTGTCATATGTGATTCACCTACATGTGTACTAACTACTGCTATATCGGATTTTCAAATTAGATTAGGTTTTGCATTGTGGAATGGGATTTGATGTGGGATGGGTTGTTTAAGGTCTACTGAATCTGAACAGTCTTGTTAGCTGCAAATTCTGAATTTTCCTGTCCAGTTTTTAAACTAATTTTGAATGTTATTGCCAAGTTTAATTCAATTAATTTATGCTAGTTCACTGTTAGTTAGTTACATGTTAAATTGGGATTCAATTAGCTTAGGGTCTGATATGTTAGCACTGTTATTGACACACAATGTTCACACACATTACACATGTACACACAACATGATACACGAACACATGTATATTATCAACACACACCTCAACCTGAGTTTGGGATTTGATTTCGAATTGATAGGGTTAACATAAACATTCATTTCCAGGTTTTGGATTTCTTTCTATATTGAATTTGAATTTAGAATTTGATGGTTATGCACTCAGTTATGAACTGTGGAATTAATCCCAGTTTCGTGCTCGAGGACACTTCCGGTTTTAATTTAAATCTCGGATTGAATTACCCTTGTCATTCTCAGTTTGGTGTTTGTATTCCCTTGGTATCCGAATTACCCTTGTCATTCTCAGTTTGGTGTTTGTATTCCCTTGGTTTTTGTAATACCTTTTCATGTTGATTTGGACTGTGAATTGGTTGATACCAGTTGGGTTCTTGATATTATTTTTAGATTCTTCATGTGAACCTTGAGTGTTCACTTTCAATTTTATTGGTAGATGTCAGTGGCAGTAGAGGCATAGGCAAGAACCTCATTGCATATGACTTGGCTTGGGCTTGGTTTTCACTTGCTTGCATTACATGGCAGCAGCAGCCTTGGCCTGGCTTTTGCAGTGTAGTAGCAATGCAGCAGGCCATGCCTTGCCCTGCATTGCAGTTGCAGCAGCAGCAGCAGATAGCAGTAACATTGGCCATAGGCCAATGTTCAGGCAGTGGGTGCAGGCTTAGGGCCTGTACAGGCAGTGGGTGTTTGTGTTTGTATAGATGAGTGAGTGAATGGAGAGGGTTTAGGCAGCAAATTATGAGTGAAACTATAGACATTTATGCATTTACTTATAGGTATACATGTGAGTGGGTTGTACTATAGGTGGGTGTGTATGTAGGTTTGGCTAAGGATTGAAGGTTAGAAAAGGAAGAGGGGACATATGCACAAGAGCACATGTATGGAAGTATGAACTTGTTCTGTGAGAGTATCAATGTAGGAGGTTAATGAGGTGAGGTGCTATGTGGGGCAGCCACTTAGTTAACTGGCCAAAATGGCCATGAGCCTATATATCTACTATTTAGTGTTTAGGAGGAGAGGGTATCTAGTAGAGGAGTGGTGTCTAAGGGTAGGTTTATGAATATAGGCAGTAGAGAATAAATAAGGATACATAGAGGGTGTATGGCTTTAGCCTAGGTTTTGAGAGTTCCTTAGCAATGTTAAGGTAAGTGGGGTAACATATGTATTATAGGGATATACAATGTATGTATAAATAGATGCATAAATGAAATGTACACATGAATGTATGTAATTATACTTGTATCTATAGGATGTATTTAGGCCTAGTATATAGAGTGACCCTATAGGTTGTTGTTTAGACTTGAGTTGACTGGCCCTAGACCTAGTTTGGCTAGAATGTTTGACCAAGAGTTGACTTTAACCTAGATTAGACTTGTTTAACCTTGTTTGACCTCGTATGACTTATTTTAACTTCTTGTGACCTAATATGACTTGATTTGACTTAGTTTGACTGTAGAGATGACCAAGTTTGACTTTGACCTAGATTGGCCTAGAAATTATGTAGATTGCATCATAAACATCATTTACCTTGTTTTAAACACATTATAACCTGTGCTGCTCTATTTAGGACATTGTGACTCCGGTGAAGACATCTGACATTATACTACTCTTTTCAAGGTATCAGGCGAGTACATTCTCTGATAGTTCTCTCATTTACTTGTCAATTATTGTACTTCAGTTCTAGTTAGTTGTATGCGATTCTCTATTACAATACGTATGGATATTCTGGATTCATGTATACGACACACATTTATTATCTGGCCTCTATTACTGGAATCATTCTGGAATCATTTACTTGTATCTTCATATTACTGGCTGGACTCATCTTGAATCTTTGTGTCGGAATTCTGGATTCACTTGCTGGGAGAGAAAATACTAGAGTAAGACATGTAGACATACCCCATTTCTGGAATCACCCTTTGCTGGAATCAAACTGGAATGATAGCCATCTCACACCCGGCCAGGTGTATGATGTGCCAGATTACCCATAGCCGTTTATATGTCGATCTCGGTATTTTAAAACACACTGCTAGAGTATAGGCTGGACTCATCCTGGAATCATTGATCACTATGACTGGAATCGTCCCTTACTGGATTCATCTTGTAATAGATTCATCTTGTACTGGACTTACATTGGAGTTACACTTGTCTACATTGCTGTCTGGACTTTATATCATATTACCCGGGTTCAGTTAGTTCTATTTTTACAGTCTTTATTGCTATGATTCTTCTCTTGTTAGTTATTTACTTTCCTTGTACCTTATCTGTCTTTCTTACCATCACCTGAATATAAACTGCCATTTTTATCAATACAACTGTCTATAACTGTTTTATAGTTTTCTGTCATTTACTTGGGTTTTTTAGATAAGATGTGCTCGTTCCTGTCCTGACTGGACCTGTTATAAATTTTACAAATGACACATGCCCTACATGTTACAGACCAGGAGATGGCTTAGCTATCTATGGCCCCGACACTCAGGAGTGATCGGGAGTTTAGCTAGTTTGTCTTGTTTTAGTTTTCATGTTTAGAACTGGAGTTGTATATATAGAATTGAGACTTGAGATGTATTTGAGATTGTTTGAGTTTGCTATTATTATATCAGTAGTTTTTGTTGTCTTCAATTTCTTAGTTATATTTCGATGTTATCTTATCGTGCTTAGACTGTGATTGAGTTACACCATATCTTATACTTGTCCTCCGTTCGGAGTTGATCATGACGAGTACACTATATACTGCATGAGTTGATGGTTAGTTAGAGACTTAGAACAGCGTTCTACCGCCGACACTGCGGCACAGGCTGGGCACTGTTACGTACTCATACCCTCACAGTAGGTGCGGGTCGTGACAACGAGAGACCAGGACCATAGGAGAGGTGATCGAAGACTAAGCCGCATGGAGCATGCGGCTGGAATCAATAGTCTTCATGCGGCTGGCAGTCGTAGCCGCATGGGTTTTCTTCATGCGGTTGGAAGTCTCAGCCGCATAGGTCTTCTCCATGTGGCTGGAAATCCTGGCCGCATGAGTGTTATGCATTTGGCTGGCAATTTCGGCCGCATGGACATCATTCATGCGGCTGGCAATCTTGGCCGCATGAGTCTTCGTTTTGTGGCTAGTGCCTTTGTTCGGCTTCTTCCTGGAGCACATAGAATCACTCTGTGCCCCTGCAAGCCCAGTATCGTAGTGCTTTCCTCTGCCGGACTTGGGGACCGCAGAGTCCTCTATAGCTTGAAGTGGGGCCGCATGAGGGTCGCCTTCACCATCTTGGGCAAAAGAGAGTACTCCGTCCAGAGCTTGGGAGGAGCAAAAGTCTTTGGCCTCCACTCCCTGTGAGCCTTCTTTGTGCGGGTTCGCTTCTGGATCGGGCCAGCGCTTCCTTCGGAGAGCATTTCTTCGAACGCCTGTTGGTCAAAGCGGACGACCATCTTCTGTTGTGTGGAGCCAAGTTTGGCTGCATCCGATTGCGTCACCAACTCCTCAGCCGTAGAGAAGTTTGTCCCCAGTAGAGTCGCCATCGTGTTTGCCATAAAATATAAAAGAACAGAACAATTATCGGAGGACTGGACTTTTACTTCACAACACAAACTCGCTTGTACAAAGAAAGCCTAGGGACGAAAACCTAGGTACAGCAATCTAAGTATAATTGTTTATTTTTGATTCTGGGGGGTGACGGTAGAGGCTCGAGAAAGCGACGGAAGCTCTGCCTTACTCCTTGGACGATCAGATGCAGCCTTGGCTCCGGGGAACATCTGCTTAGAGTTAATGAAGAAATACTCTCCTTGTTCTCTCTATGCTTGCCTTTGTCTCTCCAAATGCTCTGGTGCTCTTCTCCCAAAAAAAGTCCTCTTTGCAAGGGAATGGCACCTTACTATTTATAGGAGTGGGATGCAATCATTAGGGTTTGCAATGATTACCTCCTTGATTTGTCGGCGGTTAAGGACCAATTAATCCGGGCCCTTCATTCTGATTGTAGCAAATCTAGGTAATTAATGTAGATTGCATCAAATCTCTGTGGGCAATAAATATTGATTGCCATAAATATTCGCGACTTGTAATGGCCTGCCACGTGTCCAATTTGCTCGATTTGACTTGATCTGGGCAATTATGGTGATTGCAACAAATCTGATTTTGTTAGGATTTGCTAGCACCTATAACTCTAGGAAGATAAGACTGCCACGTGTCTCAATCATCGTAACAAGCGCCACGTGTCCTCCATTGGGTTATCTTGGCAAAGCCGCATGAGGATGAACGGCCGCATAAAGATGGGCAGCCGCATGAAGATGGACAACCGCATGAGGATAGGCATCCGCATGCTGACAGGCGATCGCATAAAGGATGCAGCCGTATGAAGATGGGTGGCCGCATGAAGGGGGCGGCCGTATAAAGTGGGTGGCTGCATAAATAAAGCAGCCGCATGCCTCGGGGCTCAGTGGATTCTGCCAACTGTAAAAAGATTTCCTCCTCTTCCCTAGGAACACGCCTTTATGTCAGTCATTATTGCGTCTTTATGTCACAGCTGTTATTTGTCAGAGCTGTCAGTCGTCAGGACATTAAATGCAGCCAAAGATGAAGAGAGAAGCTGTTGAAGGCCACGTGGCTCTGGGTCTATCCGAGCCGCATAGACGCGTGAGCCGCATGGACCCCTGAGCCGCATGGACCCCTGAGCCGCATGGGCTCTCTGAGCCGCATGGGGATCCTTGGCCGCATGAACCTTTTTTTATACTTTTCCATGCTTCTACAGTCACCGACTCTTTCGCTGATAACGAAAGGGCCAATGAAACACGGACTAAGCTTTCCACCTCCACTAAAGCGAATAGTACCACGCGTCGGAGATATCCTCAAGAACACTAGATCTCCAACCTAGCACAAACATGGTCTCAACTTAACTATAACAATCACATGATCAAACAAAATCATAAAACAAACAAGATTCTAATCCTAAGCTAAGTTGTACCTCAAACTGCAAAGTTCTTCGGTGGCTATCGACCCAATGTTGTTGTCTGTCCTGTGCCACGCGAAGTCGATCTCTGATGAGCTTTACCTTCTCGACTGCGTCAACAACCATCTCATGTCCCAATAAAGCTCGCTCTCCAACGTCATCCCAAGACAAGGGTGTACGACATCTCCGCCCGTACAGTACCTCGAATGGTGACATCCCAATGCTGGCCTGAAAACTGTTATTGTATGCAAACTCCACTAAGTATAGATGATCCTTCCAAGATCCTCCAAAATCCAGAACTCAAGTCTGCAGTATATCCTCGAGTGTCTAAATAGTCCTCTCTGACAGTCCGTACGTTTGAGGGTGGTATGCAGTATTGAATTTGAGCTGAGTGCACAAACTAGTTTGCAGACTCCGCCAGAAATAGAAAGTAAAGCGACTATCCTAATCCGAGACAATGCTCACAGGAACTCTGTGTATCCTTACAATCTGCTGCATATAAATCTCTGCTAGCTTCTCAGTAGACGTACCCACTTTAAATGGCAAAAAGTGGGCTGATTTGGTCAACCTATCTACAATGACCCAAATTGCGTCTTTTCCTCCTGGTGTATGCGGCAATCCAGAAACAAAATCCATCATGATGTGCTCCCACTTCACCTCTGGAATGGGCAATGGCTGTAACAGTCCTCCTGGTCTATGCCTCTCTGTTTTTACCTGCTGACAAACTAAACATCTGGCTATGAAGCGTGCTATCTCCCGTCTCATACCATACCACCATGCATGCTCCTTCAAGTCCCTATATATCTTATTGGCACCTGGATGTATAGAGTACTGAGAACGATGGGCCTCCTACATAACCTGCTCCCGAAGCTCTTTGTTAGGCACACACAGTCTGGAACCGTGCCACAATATGCCATCCTCTGTAATGACAAACACATCATCCACCAATCCTGTTCGAACCTGCTCTCGGATACACCGCAGAGTAACATCGTCGAACTGAGCTGACTTGATCCTCTCTATCAAGTTTGACTGAATCTGAAGGCCCCACATCTGTATCTGAACTCCTGGCATAATCACTTCGATCCCAAGGCTCTCTAAATTTGCTAACAAGTGACTATCTATCATCAAACACATAGCTATCGGATACCTACTCAAGGCATCGGCAACCACGTTGGCCTTTCCTGGATGATACTGCAATGAAATATCAAAGTCCTTCATCAACTCCAACCATCTACGCTGTCTCTTGTTGAGCTCTTTCTGTGTAAACACATACTTCAAGCTCTTGTGGTCTGTGAAGATCTCCACACACTCTCTATATAGATAGTGCTTCCACAACTTAAGAGCAAAGATAACTGTCGCCAACTCCAAATCATGGGTAGGGTAGTTCTTCTCATGTGGACATAATTGCCTGGATGTATAGTCAATCACCTTCCCATGCTGCTGCAAGACACAACCCAAACCCTTTTCTGGGACGTCACTGTAGATAGTGAACCCGCCAGATCCTGATGGCAATGTCAAAATTGGGTCTGTCGTCAGTCGCTTCTTCAACTCATCAAAAGCAACCTGACACTCCTATGACCAGATAAACTCTGTGTCCTTCCGGGTCAGCCTAGTCAATGGCTTTGCAATTAAAGAGAAATTATGAACAAACCTCCTGTAGTAGCCTGCCAATCCCAGAAAGCTCCTGATCACTGCAACTGAACTCAGTATTGTCCATGACTCAACTGCTCTGATCTTCTTCGAGTCGACTGAGATCCCATCTCTGGTCACAACATGACCTAGAAAATTAACTCGATCCAAGAAGAACTCACATTTCGAGAGCTTGTCGTAAAGCTGCTCCTTCCTGAGAGTCTCCAGAACCACTCTCAAATGCTCCTCATGCTCCTCTGGGGTCTTTGAATACACCAACATGTCATCGATGAACACCACCACGAACTTGTCTAAATATTGGTGGAACACCTTGTTCATCAAGTTCATGAACACCGTCGGGGCATTAGTTATCCCAAACGGCATCACCATGAACTCAAACTGGCCATACCGTGTCCTGAATGCTGTTTTCGAAATATCCCCCTTCTTCACCTTCACTTGATGGTAACCTGACCTCAGATTAATTTTGGATAATACCTTCGTTCCGCTCAACTGATCGAACAGATCATTGATCCTCAACAGCAGGTAATTGTTCTTGATCGTAAGGTTGTTGAGTGCCCTGTAGTCGATACACATCCGTACCGACCTATCCTTCTTTGGTACAAAGAGTACTGGTACACCCCACGGTGAAGAATTCGATCGGATGAAGCCCTTGTCCTGCAACTCATCCACCTGCTTCTTCAACTCCACAAGCTCTTTGTTGTTCACTCTATAGATATGCTAAGATATCGGTTCTGTACCAGGCACCAAGTCTATAGAGAACTCCACATCTCTGTCTAGAGGTAACCCTGGCAAGTCCTCCGAAAATACATCGATAAACTCAACTATCAATAGATGTGGCACTCTTTGCTCCTCTGCTGAAACTCCACAGAAAACTCTGCTGCTCTGCTCTGCCTTCTGTCTGGTAAACTCAAACTCTGGCTCTTCTGGCACTCTAAAAATAACTTTACCGCCTCGACAATCTATACTGTCATGGTACCTGCTCAACCAATCCATACTAAGTATAATATCGTAGTTCGGTAATGGCATTACGAGCAGACTCACATCCAGTTCTCGGCCACCAAAAACTACTCTCTGATCCTTGCAAACATCACGGACGAGAATAATACCACCCCTAGTCGTGATCTTGCAAGTCCTAGGCAATGGTTCAGAAGAAAGCTGTTGTCTAACAGCAAATGATACAGACACAAAGCTATGGAAGCACCCGAATCAAATAATGCGAATGCGGGAAAAGAGTCGATAAGAACAGAACCTGTTATAAGATCTCCTACTGGCTTGGATTCCTCAGCTACTATGGCGAAAGCTCGCCTCTGTTGAACTCCTCTGGTCTGCTGCTGGTGCTGGATAAACTTCAGCTGCTGGGCCGACAATGGTCCCTTCTGCTGTCCTGTCAGTGCCTTGGCTCCTACTTCCTGAGCTGTACATCTCACAGCCATGGAACAATCCCTCAACTGATGCTCTACTGTACCATAAAGTACGTACTTGCCTAGCCTCTTCCTGTACTCATTCCATACATGTCCTGGTTATAGAAAGTGCAACTGATGGCCAGCTGCTGTCTAGGTGCCTGCTGAAACTGCTTCTGCTGAAAAGGCTTCTGCTATGCTTCTGCTACTGATACTGAGGCCTCTTGGCCGGGCCTCCACTGCCACTGGCTCCATGTAAATCACGACCTCTCTTAGTCTTCAGTTCAAGGTCGTCCTCCACTGCCATAGCTCCTATCAAAATCTCCTCAAAAGTAGCATTTCTGTTGCTCTTGGTCAAGGACTTGACTTCCTTAACTAAGTCCTTCCTGAACCTCCTAGCCTTCGCTATCTCGCTAAGGCCCTCCACAAATTTGTCCAGGCGTAGAACTCTGCGGCGTACTCCTCTATTGTTTGGTTCCCCTGAACCAGGTTCTCAAACTGCGTCTCCAAAGCGCCAAGTATTGTGTCGAAAAATAAATTCTCCTTGAAAAGTTTCTTAAAAGCCTCCTTGACCTTGTGTACCAACCCTGGGGTCTGTCTGGTACCAAGTGCGGGCAAGGTCCTGCATCTGACTGCCCACTGCGTCTACCTGGAGCCTAGCTGGTATCTCTGCGAGAAGAAAGATCTCTTCTATATGATCGATCCAGTCGTTGGCATATAGGATACCCTCGGTACCCTTGAAGTCTCGCGGCCGTATCTTTTGGAAGTCCTGAATGCTTGGAGTCCTCAGTTGGTATGGCTGTATCTGCCCTTCCTGTGGTTGGGCAGTCACCTTCTCTACTGACACTATGGCTAGCTGATAGGCATTGTCAATGCCCTACCTCATATCCTCTGCCTGGCGTTACTGAGTCTCCATCATCTACTGTATGAAGGCGAAGAACTGTGCCATATCAACTATCACTTGAGGCGGTGGTGGTAGCATCCCCTGAACTCCTGGGGTAATCCTCAGAACCGATGGAGGAGCGCCCCAAAAGTTGCAGATAGGCCCACCTGAGCTGGAACAAGAGGTACTGTGGTCCTAGGGTCCTGCTGAGTTAGACAAGAAGTGGCAGACCTCTCAGCGGTATCCCTTAGGCCAGAGCGTTGCGATCGTGTCTCCACCATCCTGAAGACAGATTAAACAAGGAATCAATTACTGAGAAAGAAGAGATATAATCAAAGGATGACAGTTTTTTCAAAAGAAGACAACTAGCAGCAAGAATTAGATAAGAATTTTTCTAATATGATTGAGTACCTTAATTTATATCATATATCCTACTGCAGGCTGTAGTGATACTCTAGTTCGAGTACCACTATGAAATTGTACTAGTTGCGACTTCGAGAGGACCTGCATGGGCCACCACTAAAAACGTGTCATGACCCGCACCCGGTGTAAGGGCACGAGAAGTAGTTACGTCCAGCCTACGCCATAGTGTCGGAGGTAGAACGCTGTCATAAGTCACCACATTTATCACAATCTAGAATATGCTCCGAAAGGAGAACAATATAATAAGTAAACTCAATCACGATAAAGATGGAAAAGAAGATAAGATAATCTCAACAGAGAGAGTCACAAATATAATAAGTCTCGGGATAAACCACACCGTAAATAATCTCAATATAATCACAATGTCTCATAACTAGGTAATGATATAAGTCTAATCTAAACTCATGGCAAGTCCTCAGCGACTATTGGATCCTGCTGAGGGTCCAGGTCACCTGTGTTAACTAGGCCTGCTCCATAGCAAGTGTCGCAGCATTCCTCATAATTTGTAATATTTCAACAGGTCCAGTCAGGACATGAACGAATACATATCTCTCACACAGATCATAACATGAAAGGAAATATGAAACAAGCTATAGAATAATATACATGAACTGCCGATAAAGAAATAAGACTTAAAAAAGAACATGATATATGGAAATATATATACATGACATAATAAAGGAACTGAACAACTACATGGTGTAGAGCACAATCTGGTTATCTAAACTGGCTTAGGTTATACATGACTTAAATCTAGTTTGGGGTTGTACATGAAAAAGATGTAGATCACATAACCAAATAAATACTTCCCCTGCCCCAATCAGTACACAAGGATCTGTCCAGGTTATGTTATTGCACATGAAAGTAGTGTGTCACATGGATAGCTAGTCCACATGAACACTGGGTTATACATGAAGGCTCACATAATCATAAGTGTACATGAATGTCACATGAGTATACATAAATAAATACGAATACAATGAGTAGACGATGCACATAATAAAGTACATAAGCACAATATACCCGATGTATCCGAGGGGATAACATCACATGAAGAGATCCATATAGTACTAATCCATGATAATATCGTGACAGCAATAAGTAAACTAGTCTATAACAAGTAAATATGTCCAAGCAAGAATGAAACGGTCAGAGAATGTACTCGCTTGGCAATCCAAGCTGCTGATTAGGAAGTGTGACTGAACTGGAGTAATGTAATCCTATTTAAAAATATCAAAAGTCACAACAAGGTCTAAAATATCATTAGGAATGCCTACAATACAATTCTACATGATTCTAGGTCCTTCTAGGTCAAAATCAACCCTTGGTCAACTCTGGTCAAACCTGGCCAACTTTGGTCAAACCGGGTCAACTGAAGGTCAACTAGTCCGTTTACTAATTTTTAGGTCAAGCACAAGTTTTCAAGTCATTCTAAGTTCGTTTGAGTCAATTTGGATCAATTTTGACCCAAAGTTGACTTTTGTCAACTTGGTCAACTTGTCGGTTGACTCGGTCATTCTAGGCTTCTTGGGTCAATCCTAATCTGACTTAATACTCCCTAGGTCATACTCACAAGCAACCAATTACATATATTTATATATACATTCATTCTAGGTGATATATATATATATATATATATATATATATATATATATATATATATATATATATATATATATATATATATATATACTTAACTAGTGAAGAGAGATTTTGTGTGTGTGTGAAGAAAAAGCTGCTGCTAGGGAGTACAATTCTGAGACTAAATAGTTATATATACCACTATATGAATATCTCATATATATACACATATATACATAATTTGTTTAAAGGAGACTTTATATACATATATACATAACTTAATATATACACATATATGAAAAGGAGAGAAAAATGTTGGGTTTACGAATGGAAAAATGAACTCAGGCCTGGGATTGATCAAGCTCGACAAAACTCATCAAAATATATATATATATATATATATATATATATATATATATATATATATATATATGAAGAAGAGACTTTTATTGATGTATAAGACGCAAAATGTCGAAGCCTATACAAGTAAACGTGCCACGCGCGAAAGACGACAAGAAATGAGAAAGCATCAAAAACAAAATGTTGCCCACAAAACGGCTGGTAGAGCGAGCATCGGCAGGTTAGACGCTGGAAGCCAGAGCCTTCCAAAAGTGTGGCCCAAAACCTGCGGTTGTTGTTTGCCATTGATTATAAAAGAACAGAACAATTATATCGGAGGACTGGACTTTTACTTCACAATACAAACTCGCACGTACAAAGAAAGCCTAGGGACGAAAACCTAGGTACAACAATCTAAGCACGATTGTTTAGTTTTGATTCTGGGGGTGACGGTAGAGGCTCGGGAAAGCGACGGCCGCTCTGCCTTACTCCTTGGATGATCAGACGTAGCCTTGGCTCCGGTGAAAAACTACTCTCAAGATGGAAAGACTCTTCTGTGCGCGCCTTTGTCTCTCTATGTGTCCAGCCGGGTGGAAAGGATCTATTTTGCAAGGGAATGGCACCTTGCTATATTTTTTTGTTTCTCTGGATCCGATCTTTTTACAAGGGAATGGCACCTTGCTATTTATAGGAGTGGGGTGTCATCATTAGGTTTTGCAATGATTACCCTAAAAAAGTCGGCGGCTTGGGGATTTAATTGCCATTTTCCTTGATCCTATTTTATGGGCAATTAATCTTGACCACTAATCTTGATTGCAACGAATCTAGACAATTAATGCTGATTGTGTAAAATCTGTATGGGCAATCAATGTTGATTTTCATGAATCTTGGAAAGCTCGGATCTCCTGCCACGTGTTTAGTCCATGTGATTGCCATAAATCTATTTTAAATCGGGTAATTATGATGATTGCACTAAAGCAGGTTGTTGGAATTTGTTGATAACTCTTGATTGATTTAGTGGCACGTAGAAAACTGGTCTTCTGCCATGTGTCATAACCGCGAGCTATAGCCGCATGAGGGTAGCTTCTTAGGTTTTGAGCTGCATGAAGGTGGCAGCCGCATAGGTCTAGCCTCCGACATCTGAGCCGCATGGGGGTGGTTTCCAACTGAGCCGCATAGGGCTAGCCACGTGTCAAGGCTGTATGGGCGTGGCCTCTCAGTATTTGAGCTGCATGGAGATGATCTCCATGATCCGAGCCGCATGAGAACAGTGGCCGTATAGGTGACTTCTTATAATTTGAGCCGCATGACGAGGGTCTTCACGCTCCGAGCCGCATTCGATCATCAGCCGCATGAGGTGGTGGCAGCCGCATAGGGTGCTTTGTAGCTGGTGGATCGTGCCCGCTGTAGAGGAGAATTTCTTCGTTTTTCGAGGAATACGCCGTCATGTCGAAGTTCAACATTTCAGCTTTAATGTCAGAGTTATCACTTTATGTCAGAGCACTTAATGGGAGCAGTCACTTTATGGCCAGCTGTAAAGGCAAGATGCATAGGGTCACGTGATTCTTGCCTGAGCCGCATGAGGCGGTTGAAGAGTTTCTGAGCCGCATGAGGCTCTGATAGATTCCTGGGCCGCATGAGACTCCTTCTGTTTTGAGCCGCATGGGCTTCTTCTGTTTTGAGCCGCATGGGGTTCTTCTGTTTTGAGCCGCATAGGCTTCTTCTAGTTCTTTTCCATGCTTCTACAAGACCCCCTTTAAAGTTTTCAATTTGAAAAATTGGAATACTTTGAATAAGAAGCATGGCTATATGACCTCTGCTGGGCGCATAGGATGTTCTTGGCCGCATGGCTTGTCTGGCCGCATAGACTCCCTAGCCGCATGGGCTCCCTGCCTCACGTGCGTCTTATTAATTGCCCTTAATTCATTTTTTAGAGCCGTCTTTTGGGGGAATCTCAAGAGTTGGCTCATTAATTATTTGGATTTTATGCCCTGGATGAATCTTTTTATGAGAGAGGGGGCGAAATCCGACGAGTCGGTTTTGCCTGCAGCACACGACCCAAAGCGGTTTATCGGTCCACGTGCCCCCCTATGTCTGCCTATAAATAGGGTGCTGTTAGGACAGAGAAACTCCTTTGCCTTCTTTTGTCTTCCTCTTCTCTTGCCCTAAGCTGCTGTTCTTCCTGTAGGAACGAAATCGTAAAGCAGAATACTCTAGAGGAGGGTGAATAGAGTTGGCAGCGGAATAATGCTAATTAAAAAATTTTAGCAGCAAGATCACAGAATAATAATCACAACTAAATAATATAAAGGCAGAGATAAGAAAGCAAACGCAAAGACAGCAATGTATACTGGTTTCCCTCTGTTGAGGACTAGTCCTTTCGGTAGAACTCTTGCTACCAGTTGAATCCACTATTGGCAAAACTGCAAGTTTTCTTACGAAGTCCTTGCAACTTCTACAACGTGAGCTTTGATACGAAGAACTCGTCTAACTTCAATTGTGAAGAGGTATTCTTCTATCAAGCCTTCTGATTACAATCACTCAGAAACTTCTAGACCGTACCGTACTGGCAAATCGACTAGAGGATTGTAACTGGCTTGGGATCTGAAAATTAAAGCTCGAGAAAAACTCTTTGGAAGACTGAAAGCATTAAGTAGAGAGAAGATTGAAAGTGAATGAGTGAGTTAAAAAGATCGAAAGCCTTCTCTATTTATAGGAGTTCCAAAGACAGAATTCTGGCAGAATTCGAGCAGAACTCGATGAGAAAATCTCGGTCAAATTCGCAACTGCAGGAGGACCAAGTTCCAAGGAATTCAAAAATCAAAACGGCCACTAACCGAACTCTGGCCGAACTCTGGCCGAGTTCTGTCAGGGTTTGGTTAGGGTTTTTCAAAATAGATTTTTGGGGAATTTTGAAAACCTTTTTGGAACTTTTGTAAATACGAATATTTTTCAAAACTAAGGACATTTTAAAAACATTTTGAAATCATTTTGGAATAGCCTATTTGCCAGTACGACTCGGTGTACAATGTATTTCTAGACTCAATAAAATAAAAGATTATATTGCTCAAAGAAATACAGACTCGAACAGGCAAACAACGCTTCGGTCTTGAACTGAGTAGATAGCCATTCTTGATCATGTCCAAGAGTCCGAGATATCCTGACTAGCTCCATATATCGAGACAGAGTTTAATCAATTATTAAAATCAGTTTGGCCATATGACCAATGGGCCAACAATCTTCCCCATTTTGATAATTGACAAACTATTAATGATATAACATCTTTTGAGATAAGATACCACAAAAAAATTGTTCAAAATTATTCAATCCATGTATTATTCTCAAAACAAAATGTTAGATCCTTTTTCTCCCCCGTTGTCACTTAGCAAAATAATTGCAAAGAAATAGGCTCCCCCAAAATTAATGCATAAGCTACAACAGCGAAGAAACACAAAAAAAATATCTCATGCAGTAAGAATATACAAGACATAACAGAGAAGTATTTCACAGGCAGTTTATGATATAGAAGCAGATAAAGATGCTATAAAGAATAAATAAACTAAAACGAAAGATAAACTACGCATCTCATAAAAATAAAATGATGTTCAAGAGACATCAAGAAATATCCAGTATAAGTCCTAAAAAAAACTGATAATAAAAGCTAAAAAGAAAGAAACTTGGAATGTCGGAGCATTTCCAAGTGTACAGTAGACAATAACTAAGTCTCAAAATCAGCTAATATCATCATCATCTCATCTCCTCATCACCATCATCATCATCATCATCAGTATGACCGACATGTCCAGAAGGACCAGCTCCAGAAGTACCAGCTCTAGAAGGGTGTGGAGTAGCACCAGAACTGCGATACCAATCATAAGCGTTACCGGGCTGAAAGTAGGCATGAACAGCCTCATCCTCACAGCGGTAACCAGAAAAGGCTGGATCTCTAGGAATAGAACCAGCAGAATGTCCAGTCTGAGCAAATCGGAGATCAGCTAGAGAATTTGATATCGCCTAATAACGAGTGACATCGCGGAACTCACGTTCGTGGGCCATATCCGTCATCGAGATGTACAAATCAGAAAGATGCTGGTGTATTCCATCAAAGGTCATGGCATACTGCTGAGTAGGTGGAGGAGGTGGAGCAGTAGGAGGAGCAGCAGCAGTCATACTACGACGAGATAGCTTAAGAAACTTGGGCCCAGGGTCTTGAGTACAAGTTGACAGATCAATATCAAAACGCTAGAAGATGCGTGGGAGAATCATCGCATAAGAGAGATTTCTATCTCTTGTATGACAATGTCCCATCATTTGGATAATAGTCTTAGGGGCAGAAAAAGTAATCCCCTTAAGAATATGATACATAGCAGACAGCTCAAGTGATGTGACATCATCCTTTGAAGTAGACATCGGAAGGAGAGTGGAGTAGATGATACGATGCAATCCATAACTAAACAAGTTCAAGTTATTGGCCTTGAACTTTCCAGAGCGAACTCGATCAGGGGCACAGAGTTTAGCTTTGAAACTAGTAAGTGTCGTGCCGTCGGAGAAATCAAATTCAGTGATATCATCAAGCGGTGCACCTTCGTTAGAAATACCAAGGATTTTCGCTAAGAGGACATCATTGAACTCGATATCTAGTCCGCCAACACGAGTACTTACATCAAACGTATTTAGTATGATATTGCAATAGAAAAGTCTAATGGCATTAGTAGCTACCGGGAAACAAAGTTTAGCAAAGTGTTGTAACCCTAATGCCTCAAAATAAGGGCGGTGATCTAGAAACACAGTCCATTTGATAGGAGCGCCTAAGCATATGGATCTCATAGAAAAGTCTCCAGACCACAGAAGGGCTTGATCTAGGGTTTGAAAATAAAACCCAACGAACGTGCCATCGCTCGATTGAACTGGCAAAAATATGGAATCCATGTGTGGATTTGAAGATGATCCTTCCTCACTAGGATTGGTCGTCTTCTTCCTCTTGAAGGGGTTGAATCCCTTAGACGGCATTGTGCAAATAAAGTAAATATACACGAATTTGAAAGGAGGAGAAATACGGAGTTATACCTCCCGAGATTCAAGTATGCTGTAGAGGACAACAATCTCCGCACGAATCCAAAATTTGGATGGATTTCACCACGTATATTAGGAAAATTAAAGTGGTAAAGAACTAGGGTTTGGAGAGCTTCACGCGGCTGCTGTTGCTGTGGAAGAGGTTTTAGAAGCAATGAAGAAGAAGAGGCTCTCGGGTTCTGGTTATATAACCAGATACCACTAACCGAACTCGGACCAAATTCGGTCCGAACTCTGGCCGAATTCGCCTGGGGGTTCTGTTAGTTGGTTTGGGCCACTGTCTTTTTCATTGACTCATTTCAAAAATTTAATTCAAAGATTAGTAATTTCAACCTTCAATTAATATAATTAATATTATTTTATTGATTAAATTTTGTTACACAGCGATTGTCTCAGATTAGCTGTAGGAGCACTCTTCCAGCTGGCGGAGGTTCACCGAGGAACTCTTAAGTACCGCTTCGCTTCAACCGTAGTTGTGGTGACAGACAGACTCTTTATTGGCTTGTCTCTAACACAGTTTTTGCGTATTGAAATATAATCATAAAACAAAATTAATTAACATTATTGACGTCCAAAATTCCTAATCCTTGACGTAAATAATTGAAACGATCTTCTGCTAGAGATTTTGTGAAGACGTCAGCTAATTGATTCTTAGTGTCTATGTGTACAAGGTCAATATCTCCATTATGATGATGATCTCTAAGAAAATAATGTCGGATCTCGATATGCTTAGTACGAGAGTGACATACTGGATTCTTAGTCAAATTAATTGTGCTCGTGTTGTCACAGAAAATGGGAATGTGTGTGAAAAATAAATCATAGTCTTCCAAGGTTTGTTTCATCCACAAAATCTGAGCACAACAACGTCCTGCGGAGATATACTCAGCCTCTGTTGTTGATAGGGCTACAGAATTTTGCTTTTTACTAAACCATGAAACTAAAGCCTTGCCTAAGAAATGATATGTGCCGCTGGTACTTTTTCTATCAACTTTGCATCCAACAAAATCTGCATCCGAGTAACCAATAAGGTCAAAGGACTTGGTTTTGGGATACCATAAGCCAACAGAAGAAGTGCCTTTAAGGTATCGAAAGATACGCTTAACTGCGCACAGATGTGATTTCTTTGGATTAGCTTGAAAACGTGCACACAGGCAAACACTAAACATAATATCTGGATGACTAGCAGTTAAATAAAGTAAACTATCGATCATACCTCGATACTTACGTGTGTCGACAGGCTTGCCTTGTTCATCAATATCAAGCTTTGTTGAAATTGCTATCGGAGTGCCAATAGGTTTGACATTGCCCAGATCAAACTTCTTTAGCAAATCTTTTGTGTACTTGGCTTGATTTATGAATGTCCTATTGTCAGTTTGTTTGATTTGCAGTCCGAAAAAGAATTTCAGCTCTCCCATTATGCTCATCTCAAACTCATTCTGCATACACTTAGAGAATGCTTGACAAAGAGATTCATCAGTAGATCCAAATATAATATCATCAACATAGACTTGTATTAAAAGAATATTATTATTCAAAGACTTTATAAACAAAGTAGTGTCAACCTTTCCCTTTAAAAAACTGTTATCAAGTAGAAAAGAGCTTAGACGATCATACCAAGCACGAGGGGCTTGTTTCAAACCGTATAAAGCTTTCTTCAACTTGAAAACATGATCAGGGTTTTTAAAATCTGTAAAACCTGGAGGTTGTGCTACAAAAACTTTTTCTTTTATAAAACTATTTAAAAATGCACTCTTGACATCCATTTGAAATAATTTGAAATTATAAAAATATGCAAATGCACATAACATGCGAATGGATTCTAATCTCGCAACTGGGACATAAGTCTCATCGTAGTCGATACCTTCTTCCTGATTATATTCTTGAGCTACGAGTCGAGCCTTGTTACGAGTCACTAAACCATTCTCATTAAGTTTATTTCGAAATACCCAACGGGTGCCAATGACCGGATGAGCAATAGGTCTGGGAACAAGTTCCCAAACTTGATTTCGTTCAAATTGGTTTAATTCCTCATACATCGTATCTAACCAAAAATGATCACTACATGCTTCATCAATGGTTTTGGGTTCTAGCTGTGAAATGAATACAACACTAGAAACAATATCTCTACTAGATGTATGAGTACTTACACCTTTGGTAATATCACCAATTACCAAATCCTTTGGATGATCAGCCGTAAATTTTAATCTTTTCGGCAGACTCCGAAGGTAGCTGCTTCCGGGTTCTTCTCTTGGAGAATCAGCTGGTGTTGAGCTTGGTACAGTTAGATCTTCGTCATTGTCATCGATAGTCATTTGATTCAATTCATCAAAGGTGACGTTGATTGATTCTTCGATGATCATAGTTCGTTTGTTGAAGACTCTGTATCTTTTGCTCTTGGCCGCATAACCTAAAAATATACCTTCATCGGCCTTTTCGTCAAACTTTCCCAAATTATCTTTTGTATTAAGAATAAAGCATTGACAACCAAATATTTTAAAATATGAAACTGATGGAATTCTATCAAATCATAACTCAAATGGAGACTTCTTCGATTTGGGTCGAATTAGAACTCTATTGAGAATAAAACAAGCTGTATTGACAGCTTCAGCCCAGAAGTATTTGGGTAGACTAAATTAGTTTAACATTACTCTGGCCATTTCGGATAGAGTTCTGTTCTTACGTTCCACAACTCCATTTTGTTGTGGAGTCCTAGGGCAGGAGAACTCGTGTACAAAACCGTGTGTGTCACAAAATTGCTCAAACTCTGCATTCTCGAATTCGCCACCATGATCGCTTCTAATACGAGTGATCATGTAACCTTTTTCATTCTGTACTTTCTTGTAAAAGGCGACAAATTCGGATAATGCATCATTCTTGCTTGTCAAAAAGTATACCCACGTGTATCTAGAGTAATCATCGACAATTACAAAAGCATATAACTTACCTCTGAGGCTAGCAACTCTGCTAGGACCAAATAAGTCAATATATAGCAATTGTAGAGGTCTAGTAGTACATACTGCGTTTACTGACTTGAATGTGGATCTGGTAGCTTTGTTCTTTTTACATTGGCTGCATTCCAAATCTTTCTTGAATGTTATGTCCGGTAAACCGCGTACTAGCTTCTTCGTAGATAATCTTGAGATTGTGTCCATATTTGCGTGACCGAGTCTCATATGCCACAGATGACTCTCATCACTTTTAGCCCTTAAGCATCTACCTGAAATTTAGTTTCTTCCAACAAATAGAAAACATATATGTTGTCTTTTCTGATACCTTCAAAGATAGTACTACCAGTTGAGCTATCAACTATAGTACATTTGTCTTTGCCAAAGTTGATGCCATAACCATGATCAGCTAAATGACTTATGCTGAGTAGATTACGTTTCAACTTGGTAACCAGACAGACATCCTTAATCACAGGATAGAAAGACTTACCAACATCACCGATACCAATGATATACCCTTTCAAGTTGTTACCGAAGGAGACATAACCTTCCTTCTTCTTCTTCGACAGTGTTGCAAATAATGTAGCATTATCGGTCATATGCCATGAACAACCGCTGTCGAAGATCCATTTGCTTTTAGCATGTGAAAGGTGTTCCACCTGATCGGATGCCATAAAGCATACGTTTGTAGCGTCTTCTGATTGTTCGTCTTCTGAGTCGCTGGCTTCACTTTTATGCCATATGCTGGTATTGGCATACTTCCGAGATGTTGATCTCTTCAGGTTCCCTTTCTCATACCTGTTGCTCTTCTTGCTTGATGATAAGTTTGCAGGACAATCCTTCTTCATGTGTCCCTTCTTCTTGCAGCCATAGCAGACAGCATCATCTTGATACCAATTGTTGCTGCTATTGTTTTCTTTGGCTTTCTTCTCATATCTCATGAATCTTTTGAATTTCTTTGCTAGGAGTGCTTGACCTTCAGCATCAGATTCACTGCTGTCTGAATTACCTTCAACAGCTTTTCTGTGCTGAGCCTTGAAAGCGATCGTCTTCTCCTTTGGTGCAGGCTCTTCAAAATCTTATAGCTCCAGTTTATGAGTGAGTAGCTTACCCATGAGTACTTCGAGGAATATAGTTGTGAGGTCGTTCCCTTCAATGATTGCAGTAGCCTTTGGAATCTAGTTCTTAGTAAGTGCTCGTAGGAGTTTGCAAATCTTTTCAAGGTTACTGTAATCTTTGCCTAGGGAGGACAAAGAATTTACAATATCTAAGAATCTTTCGAACATCTGAGTAACTGTTTCGTTGGGCTTCATCTTGAACACCTCATACTCTTGAGTAAGTCTGCTGACTTTTGATTCTTTGACTTGAGTCGTGCCTTCATGTGTGACTTTAAGAAGCTTCCACACTTCATTAGCAGTTGTGCAGATAGACACCCTGTTAAATTCAGTTATGTCTAAAGCACAAAATAAAGCGTTAATAGCACGTGCGTCAAGACTGACCTTTTTTTTCTTCCTCTGTATATCTGTTATGGGGTTTTTCAGTTAAAACTCCATCAACATTTATACGAGGTGGCTTTTGATAGCCATCAATAACAATAGACCATAAATCAAAGTCAAGAGATTTCAAGAAAAAACTCATCCGTGTTTTCCAATAGGTATAATTTGTACCATCAAACAGTGGAGGTCTGTTTGTGGTCTGGCCTTCACTCGTGAATTTCACAGTTGCCATGTGTTGTGTTGTGATCTATATAGCAATTAATTAAATGAATAAATAATTGTAATGTTACCTTGCTTTACCTGTAACACCCACTCTGATACCAATTGTAGGAACGAAATCGTAAAGCAGAATACTCTAGAGGGGGGGTGAATAGAGTTGGCAGCGAAATAATGCTAATTAAAAATTATTAGCAGCAAGATCACAGAATAATAATCACAACTAAATAATGTAAAGGCAGAGATAAGAAAGCAAACGCAAAGACAGCGATGTATACTGGTTTCCCTCTGTTGAGGACTAGTCCAGTCGGTAGAACTCTTGCTACCAGTTGAATCCACTATTGGCAAAACCGCAAGTTTTCTTACGAAGTCCTTACAACTTCTACAATGTGAGCTTTGATAAGAAGAACTCGTCCAACTTCAATTGTGAAGAGGTATTCTTCTATCAAGCCTTCTAATTACAATCACTCAAAAACTTCTAGACTGTAACATACTGACAAATCGACTAGAGGATTGTAACTGGCTTGGGATCTGAAAATTAAAGCTCGAGAAAAACTCTCTGGAAGACTGAAAGCTTTAAGTAGAAAGAAGATCTAAAGTGAATGAGTGAGTTAAAAAGATCGAAATCCTTCTCTATTTATAGGAGTTCCAAAGACAGAATTCGGACAGAATTCGGGCAGAACTCGATGAAAAAATCTTGATCAAATCCGCAACTGCAGGAGGACCAAGTTCCAAGGAATTCAAAAATCAAAACGGCCACTAACTGAACTCTGGCCGAACTCTGGCCGAGTTCTGTCAGGATTTGGTTAGGGTTTTTCAAAATAGATTTTTGGGGAATTTTGAAAACCTTTTTGGAGCTTTTGTAAATACGAATGTTTTTCAAAACTAAGGACATTTCAAAAAACATTTTGAAATCATTTTGGAATAGCCTATTTGTCAGTACGACTCGGTGTACAATGTATTTCTAGACTCAATAAAATAAAAGATTACATTGCTTAAAGAAATATAAACTCGAACAGGCAAATAACGCTTCGGTCTTGAACTGAGTAGATAGTTCTTGATCATGTCCAAGAGTCCGAGATATCCTGACTAGCTCCATATATCGAGATAGGGTTTGATCAATTATTAAAATCAGTTTGACCAAATGACCAATGGGCCAACAATTCCTTCTCCGATCATCATCACCAATGGCCCCCAAAGCTTCCACAGCCGCTGCGAAGGAAAAGGATGTGTCTTTTTCGTCAGCCCCGGCGCCTGAAGTCCACCCTGACGTTCATCCTCCCATTGCTGGTAAGGGTTTGGGGCAGATCGTATCTTTTGAAACAAAGACGGCTCTGTTGTATGCTTTATGCACAAGCCTTTAATGCGTTCCTCGTTCTCGTCGGCTTTGTTCAATTTGTATGAGCTATATGTGCGTCCCATGTCCGAGCCGCATGGGGTATATCCCATGTCTGAGCCGCATGGGAGTTGTCTAGTGTCCGCCCAGACGCTTCATAAACTGGACCGTAGGAAGACCCTTCGAACAGAGCCGTATGAGTTCCTCTCAAACAGGACCGCATAAGTTCGTCTGAATTGGGCCCATGAGGCTGTGCTGCATCGAGCCGCATGAGCTCCCTTGAAATGAGCCGCATAATGCTCCGCTAAGTAGAACCGCATAAGCCTAC
This sequence comes from Iris pallida, assembly GCA_029216955.1. Classification (NCBI taxonomy): domain Eukaryota; kingdom Viridiplantae; phylum Streptophyta; class Magnoliopsida; order Asparagales; family Iridaceae; genus Iris; species Iris pallida. Next base: position 13,028,952 of record JANAVB010013398.1, read on the forward strand.
GCTAAGCAGAGCCGCATAGGCTTACGCTACTCGGTGCTGCATAAGCTCGTTTTGAAATAGAGCCGCATAAGCTTGTCTCTAAATAAAGAAGCATAAACTTATGTAATCCAAAGCACTCAGTAGTTTCGTTTTAGCCATCTTTTGATTTTTTTTCTTTCTTTCCTTCTTCAGTGAATCGGCCAGTGAATGCTGTTGAAGAACTTCTGGTGGGGCACGCCCAATCTTCTACGGGCTATAGGTACGATCATATAGTCGAGTATATGACGAACCAGCTTCCAAAAGAGCCTTTGGGGAGGCTAAATGCTATCAAGAAGTAGTCCTTTCACTTTCTCTGTGCCATGATAAACTTGGGACAATTGGACGGGGAATACCTGAAGCCTGCGTTCCTATTTGGGGATGTTTTGTCTGTGAAGAACACCCGGGCGCTGGATATATCCGAGAGCTGGGACTTCACTCTTGATGTGGTGGAGATCCATATCCCTCCGATAGAGCGTCATTTTTCTCTGTCTTAGTTCAATATGCTTCCGTTAGATAGAAAGATGATAGGCTCATTGACTCCCAGCAAGTCGGGGATGTTTGTGGGAAACATCTATTACAATAGGAATTTGGGGTCAGCGTATCCGGAAAAGGAACCAGTCAGTCGGTACGTGATGGGACTTGCTCCGGGTACCTTCATAAATGTAACGGGTCCCAATTTTACTTTCACCCAAGTTGATACCTTCTTGAACCAGCTTGCTCGAAAAGGGTCTTATCCCGTCGGCCGGTTGGTATTGGTGAACTGGATAAACCCTATCCCTACGTGGGCCAACTTGACCACGTGGATTCTGTGGAAGTAAGAGGCTTTCCTGCGTGAGATCGGCCTTTATCTCGCCATTCGGGGCACCTGTCACAGTCTGTCCATAAATAAACCGTTGTTCATGGCTCTCCTGGAGACATTCAACCGGAGGACGGGTACCTTCTTCACGCCCGAAGGGGAGCTGGGACTTGCTCTCCACGAGATGTATGTTGTCTCCAAGATGTCCTAGGGGGAGGAAGTCTTTGAAGTGTACACCCCTACGAGCGAAGAGCTCGAGGATTTGGATCGGTAGTTCCCGGGCTTTGATGTCGTGTATCGAGAATTGCTATGTCACCACAGTACTTGTCATCAGACGGCTATCAAGAAAGACGGTAGATCGGAAGGGAGCACTCCTCACACCACCACCTGGGTCACATATCTTTTCACACTCGGTACCTTAGGCCGGGTTTCTTCCCAAGATCCTCAGACTCATGAGGAGGTACAACACTTGGTGTCGACTGCCAAGAGATCGAGGTCTACGGGCGACACCTTTGGGAGTAAGACTAACTCCTTTAGTTATTTTTATCATGGTACTCAGCGACTGTCGGAGAAGGCGCTCCTTGCGGGATTTCTGAAGGTGTGGCTGCGGAACTGCGTAGTCTCCGGAGGAGCGGGTTCTATTGAGAGGATCAGTCACCACTTTATCCTTCCCGTCGTACAGCTGGTTTTTAGGGTCAAATTGGCCCTTCTTCCGGCCATGGTGTGCAGTATACACCATAGCCTTCGCATCTTTTCATCCAAAGTCATCGCCCGTGACACAGCGATAGATTTTGAGCGCGTAGAGCTGCCATACAATTATCTAATAGGGTGGCTATTGATGCACTACTGGTCTTTGATGAGGCCTGGAGGATAAGATGGCGTTACGGATGATAACGCTTTTATTTTTTGATTTTGCCATCAGCTCTGGGAGTACAATACCATGCCAGCCTATCGGAGAGCGCTGGCAAGAGTGAACGGATACGACTTTTTTGTGTTCGTACCTCGTTTTACTGCTGAAGAGGTGAGGAGCGCACATGTTGATGGTACAGAACCCCCTCTCCTCTTACCTAAAAAAATGCTACTTTGGCTGCGTAATATCCGTCCAGCGTACCTGGTATATCGTAATCGCAACAACATCTACTTGGAGCCCTACTTGCCCAGTAGGTTTTCCCGCCAGTTCGGGTATAGCCAACTATTTTTGGACAGTCCCAGCTCTTGCCTGGGCTTTAAAGGTAGCATCCTGGACGGTATCAGGGCATGGCAATATTATGACACGGTTCATACTCGAACCACCTTTTCTGTCCCTGATGGCGAGGTGCCAGGGGAGATTTTATATATGGCGGCCTTATATCATGTTACAGCGAACAAGCCTCCCGTCAGTTTCGATCCGAGTACCAGTTTTATCGTAGGTACTGGCTTGGAGAAGAAGTCCAAGGGGTCTAGGAAAAGGAAGAGGAAGGCGAACATAGTTTCCGTGCCTGACTCGGAGTCCACCACTGCGGACGAAGAGAATGATGAGCATGATGCGGATAACTCTTCCCTTCTGATGGAAGATGTTGGGGTGGATCAGCCGCCTATTATGTCAGATGAGACGGTGGCGGATCAGCCACCTGTTGTACCTGGTCCTGTACGAAAATGTAGCAGGCAAATCTCCCCTGTTGGCGATATTCCTTACTCCCCGAAATGGGCTGCGACCAGACGTCGCAAGTTAACTATACAGGAGAGAAGCAAGGACGTCGACCCCACTTCAGAGGTAAATTGAGCTACTATTTTCTTTATTCAGTTCTTCCTTTCTCCTGAACTTTGACCTTAATCATTTTCCTTTCCTCTCATAGGCGTCAAAAGAAGAGGAATCTTGCGAACCGGCCACTGTTTCTGAAGTTGATCCAGCCCTGAACACTTTGACTAATGACATGTGTGCCGGGATTATTTATGTCGGGGCTCTCTCGATTGCAACTGAGGGATCTCACGGTACTGAGGTCGCGACTCGAGATGACGGGGGCTCCGATGAACCTGTCCCCAAAACTGCTGAATTCCATCAAGGTGACGCTAATCCAGTCGTACCTCCTTCCGAGGCGGTCGGGATAGGATACCCAACCGAATTCAGCTTGGGGGTTACCGGTGAGGGGACTATGGCGGTTGTGAGCGAATCTCAGCCTCCACAACCCTCTCCTGGTAAGATGAGCCAAATTTTGACTAATGAGGAGGCCAATTCGCTCTATTATCACATCCTTCAGGTTACGTTGATTGATGGTTGCTCTGGACATACAGGTCCTGCCCTTTCAGTGCCGATGACGGACATTGTTAAGGTAGGCTCTGCTAGCGGGGATTTGGTGGAAGGTAGCGTGCGCCCTCCTCTTCCGACTTATCTTGAGGGGCCTCCTGCCGGATCGAGTTCGGGAGGTCATATGGCGACACAGCCTGGACAGAGAGCAATTGTCCCTGCATCTTCCTCTGCTCGTATGACTTTGGGGGTTGACCTCTCAGCTTTACCGAGTATCCAGATTGTTCGGGCCGCGGAGGAAGAATTGGCCGCTGTTCAAACGTCTTTTCGCTCAGAATTTATTTTCCTTGTGGCAGGGGCGGCAAGTTCTGTTGCGTCGTCTTCGACACTACCAGTCACACTTTCTTTGATACCGTCCTCTACGGAAGTTCTGGATGAGGCGTCGCAGGATGTGGTGATAGTTTCTACCGCCATTTGAAGAGAGGAGTAGAAGCTGTTGTAGAGCGGGGGACCTCTTTCGTCTTGGCCCGACAATGCGCCCAAGGCCTGACATTCTCAAAACCCTTCCTGGCGGGGAAGGGATAGTTGCGTTTCTGGACCCCAAACTGTTGGAGGCTGATCAGCTTGTGACCTAATTTCAAGTGCTGCGATAACCTAATTTGTCTACAGCAATTGATCAGGAGCGGGGGTTCCTCACCACCGCTCTCGAGAAGATAAGGCTCACGCGAGATACATCTAATCCGGTTATAATAAAGGACCTTGGCGACCTGTCTCTCTTGTACGACCAGCTGAGCCACCGGAGCGAGGTTTGCAGGGCTCGGGAAGCAGCCGCCTCCCAGGGAGTAATCAATACAAGGGAGAAGATTCTCGAACTTCAGAAGAAGCTGGACTTCTTGGAGTCTGAGCTTGAACCTTCTCGTGCGGACAAAGAGCTGATTATTCAGGATGCCGAAAGGACTTCCAGAGCTTCTGCCAACCTGGAACGTGCTCTGAAGAAGTTTGAGGAGGGCTGGCGGGCTCACACTCCCCTGAAAGATACGACGCTGCTGACTCAGGAGGCTCAACGTCGGGCCAAACAGAGGTTTGAGCGGTCGACTGCCTTGTTGAGGGACCGTCTCAAGGCACTATGTATCACCGAACAATAGTCGGCTTTTTTCCTTTTTTTCGTTTTCGTTCTTTTTCTTTCTTAAGTGGGTCGTGGTCTCCAGAACATGTAGTACTTTTGCCTTTCAAACAAAAGAGTATGCTTTATCCTACCCTTTATTCGTGCTGCTTATTGTGTTTGTAATGTTGTGGTATTTGCCCCACTGGAGAGCTGTTTGTGGGGACTTGTTACCCTTGGCGTATCTTAGTTTTAGGTACAGATAATAAGTTGGTGGGGATATTTGGAACAAATCCACATTAAGGTGGCTATGGATGTTCCTGGTATAGGGAGAAAGAATGTCGTGGGGCAGCTGGACCCCCGGGGCATGATGAAAAGTGAGGGGCATGTACTAGGAAACTTAGTACAGCATTTGTGGTCAACAGTGGACATTTGTGGTCAACAGAGGACTTTTGTAGGCCTATTATCCTTGGCGTACCCTAGTTTTTTTGTACGGATAATAGGTCGAGAGAGAGAACCAACATACTTACTCAAAGGTAATAAGAACGTGGTAAATATGAGGGTTTTTCGATGGAGCCTTCCCACTCAGAGTTAATGAGGACGTGGCAGAAGTGGGCTCCATAAAGGAAATATAGAACAACTCAGAGGTAATGAGGACATGGAGGTTCTATGTGAGGGGCGGTTTGTTTTTGATGGAAGGAAAACAACTCAGAGATAACATCGACGTGGTTGTTTCAGAGAATTTGTGGATCTGTTACCCTTTTTGTGTACTGAAAGAACGGGTATTGGATCATAAGGAGAGAGCTCTTTTAGGAGGAAAGTTCAGAGGTATGATCATACATGACTTACTACCTAAGAGAGACGATATAGATTTATCTATAGTGATCAGAGTGTGAGTTCAGCGGTACCAGGGGTACATAACCCAACAATCTGGAGATTTGGGATCAGAATGTAAGTTCAGTGGTACATGCAGGTACATAGCTCGACAATCTGGAGGATTTGTAGTCGGGATGTGAGTTCAGCGGTACGAGAGAGTACATAACTCGTCATTCTGGAAGATTTGTAGACGGGATGTAAGTTTAGCGGTACGAGAGAGTACATGACTCGTCATCTTGGCAATTTGTAGGCGGGATGTGAGTTTAGCGGTACGAGAGAGTACATGACTCGTCACCCTGGAGGATGTCATTTCAGACGTAATACTTCTTTAGAAACTTGCTGTTGATGGGCAACATGAGCAAGTCTCTGTTTTGTTTTGTGAAGCGGTAAGCTCCATTGGAGAATACAGCATCAATGATGAACGGGCCTTCCAACTTTGGCTGGAACTTGTCGGCAGTTTTGTGAGTCATAACCATCGGCCTCCGAACTGCCAGAACGAGGTCGCCTACTTGGAATGTTCTAATTTTAACCTTCTTGTTGAAGGCTCCGGAGATGCGTGCCTGGTACAGCTCGATTCGTTGTTGAGCTAATAGACACTTCTCATCTAGAGCCTCCAATTCTTGTAGTATGCGATGGTGATTATCATCCGTCGTCAATCTGTATGTGAGAGCAACACGGAGTGAGGGGATTTGAGTCTCCAGTGGGAGAATTGCCTCACTTTCGTATACTAGAGAGAATGGTGTGTTCCCAGTGGCAGTCCGTACTGTGGTACGGTACGCCCATAAGCATTTACCGAGCTTTTTATTCTAGTCGCGTTTGTTTGATGACACAAGCTTCTTGAGAAGCTTGATGATTGTTTTGTTGAACGCTTCAGCCAGACCGTTAGCACCTGGGTTGTATGGTGTTGAAGCAATATTCTGGATGCGATGCTTGTCGCAAAACGGATGGAAGGCGTAGCTTGCGAACTGTGGACCATTATCATGGATGATCCTTCGGGGCAGTCCAAAGCGATAAATGACATGATGCTTGAGGAAGCTGATCACGTTTGAAGTCTTTACTTCTGCCAGCGGAACAGCCTCCGCCCATTTGGAGAAGTAATCTGTGATTGCGAATATGAATCGGTGTCCTCGGGACGAAGGTAGAGTGATCGGACCAATGATGTCCATTCCCCATGCTTCGAATGGCCAAGATGCTACCGTCGGGTGTAGAAACTCGGATGGCTGGTGGATAAAATATACATAGAATTGACAGGCTTTGCATTTTCGTGCATAGTCTATTGCGTCTGCAACCATTGTAGACCAGTAGTAACCCATTCGGCGGAGGCGATCTTGTAGTTTCGGGCTAGGCTGATGGGCCCCACAGATGCCATCGTGAGCTTTACGCACGGCTTCTTTGGCTTCTGTATTTGACAGGTATCGAAGCAGTAACCCATCGTACGATCGTCGATATAGCATTTTCGTCTCTGTATCGTAGAAGAATATGAGGGAACATCTCCTAGTAGAAGTGGTTTCCTTCGGATTCTCCGACAGAATGTCGTAGACTACGAAGTCGATGAATGGTTCTCCAGTCTGGTGCTTCGACGACTGTCAGGGCGGAGTAGCTCTCGGCACACTGAACATTATTTCTGGGACAGACCAACTCACGGCCTATGATATCAACCAGATGATGAATATGATTCGGAACTGCTAAGGAAGCGGCAAGACCCACTAGGGCATCGGCTTCAATATTTTGGAGCCTGGGAATGTGCTCTATAAAGAACCCCTCCAGGGACGAGATGATGTTGATCGCTATTTGGTGACAGGGGATCATATCTTCATGGCGAACTTCGTATGAGCCCCGAATCTGATTGACGATTAACTGTGAATCGCCGTATGCTTCAAGGTACCCTACCCCCAGCTCTTTTGCAAGTCGGAGGCTAATGACCAAAGCGTTGTACTCGGCCACGTTGTTTGAACAAGGCTCCGTAAGGGAATAAGCTCGATTGATCACCAACCCGGTGGGAGAAATCAGCACTACTCCGACTCCAGCAACGATGTTGCCCTTGGACCCGGTTCTAGAAGCGCTGTTGAAGAACATTCGCCATATGGTACCATGGGAGGCCATATTTGAATTAGTGACCTCGTCTGGCATCTCTTCGTCTATTTTGGTTGACTCCAAACCCGGATGAGCTGCTAAAAGGTCTGCCAGAGCTTGACCTTTAACAGCCTTTTGTGGGACGAAGATCATGTGGTAGGGGGACAGTAATATCGCCCAGGTAGCGAGGCGAGAGCTGAGTGCACCTGGCTTAGTCATAAGGACCTTGAGGGGGTTGACTCTTGATATGACGTAGATGGTTTGTCCTGTGACGTAGTGTCGCGTCTTCTGAATGGCAAAAACCAGAGCTAGGCACTCTTTTTCTACGGCAGTGTATCGATGCTCCGGCCCTATCATCATTCGGCTGAGGTAATATATAGCTTGCTCATGGCCTGCGTCGTTATTTTGTGCTAGCAGAGCGCCGAGAGAATGTTCCATTGCTCGTACGTAGAGCAAGATTGGTCTTCCAGCAATCGGGGCTACCAGAACTGGAGGGTTCGTCAGATATTCTTTGATGATGTCGAAGGCGCGCTGGCATTCTTCGTCCCATACGAATGAAATGCCCTTCTTCATGAGGTGGGTGAATGGTTTACATCGCCCGGAGAGGTTAGAGATAAACCTTCTGATGTAGGCCAGCCTTCCTTGAAGGCCTCGGAGTTCACGAAGATTTCTCGAGGAACCCATCTCCATGATTGCCTTCGTCTTCTCAGGGTCTACGTGGATACCCTGGGAGGTAATGATAAAACCCAAGAACTTTCTGCTGGATGCGCCCAAGAAGGATTTTGTGGGGTTCATTTTCAAATTGTGCGCTCGTATTAGGTCAAACATTATCCTCAGATCATGCAGATGATCTTCCTTAGAGCGGCTTTTGACAACAATGTCATGGACGTAGCATTCCACTATTTTGTGCAAGTGGTCTCTAAAGATGATGCTCATAGCTCTTTAATAGGTGGCGCCAGCGTTCTTTAAACCGAAAGGCATGACTGTGTAACAGTACGTATCAATCGGTGTTCAGAATGATGTGTGCTTCTCGTTGTCGAGAGACATCTTGACTTGGTTGTATCCCGCAAAACCATCCATGAATGACATACGCTCGAAGCCGCAGGTATTGTCAATCATAATGTCCGTGATAGGGAGAGGGAACTCATCTTTAGGACACGCCTCGTTTAGATTGTAAAAGTCGATGCAGATTCGAATCTTTCTACTCTTCTTGAGGACTGGAACTATGTTGTCGACCCAGTCAGGATGTTGTTCCTCACGGATGAAGCTGCTGGCTATCAGTTTGTTTACCTCGACTTCAATGGCATTCATGACGTCAGGACGGAACCGGCGTTGCTGTTGCTTGACTGGTTTTGCGTTCGGACGGATGTTGAGTTTGTGAAGTACAATCTCGGGGTTCAGTCCCGGCATATCTTCGTAGCTCCACGCGAACACGTTGATATATATTCTATGACGAGTTGCAATAGTGATTCTCGTTTTTCGTCTGTCAGATTTTTGCTGACGAAGATGGGCTTTGGAGATGACTCATCAACGAGGTCGACTTGTACAACCTCATCCTCGGTGGGAGGCTCTCTTTATTCGAACCACTTCTCCCACTGCGCATCTAGTTGTTGTGCCCATGGCTCTAGCTCAAGAAGTTCGGGAATGTTTACATCTTCTTCGTAGGCGTCGGCAAAGGCCATATTGATGGACCAGACTTGCCTGAGCATGTCCCCGATGCTGACATCTAAATCGGAAGTGGGTGATCCGGTTGAGTGTGAATGCCAGTCGCATTCCTCGTTTGAGCTTTCAGGGGTTGTCGCGGGTGTGACATAAAGCCCACATCTGGTTTTGTTGTAGTAGTCTCGTGGTTTCCCAGCGGGACTGACGATTGTAAGGGTAATCGTCGTCCGGTGCCGTAGTTCAAGCCTGGTGTAGTTTCCAGATCATACCCTTATTTTTGCATAAGGTACTTGGATTGGAAACTATACAGATAAAGGGGCAACCTTCCGGTGTCGGGTTCGAGCTCAACTTCTTCTATCTTGAAGGGCTCTGGATCGTTCTTCCGGCCGAAGATGATTAGGTGATCCCCACCCTTGATTATGCGGTAAGCGTCTTCCACTGGGGTAAGTTGGTTTACGGTGTAGACATTTGTCACTTGTGTGTGCAGGTGAGCGCCTATTCCGTGTTCCATAGCATACATTGTACAAAGAATATTAAGCTCAAGGTAATTCAAAGATAGCTCTTTATTGATAAAATAAGGTATCTTTTCCAGTGGAATTACATCATCTGTGGATGGAACATCAGTATAAGCAACCACATACCTGGCCAGCTCTGACTCTTCTTCAGCCACCCCCTGTGTAAATGCAGACTGAGAGGATGACTTGGGCAACTTGATTATCAGGGGCTCCATGGGTGGACCAGAACGTAGATTCGTTGGCGTACTAGCCACCCCCAATTTAGTGTTCGGTGTTGGGCAGGGAGTTGTTGGCTGGCTAGCAGTCCCCGGCTTAGTGCTCGGCTGCCGATTCGCTCTGGAAAGACGAATCGTCATGGGCTTAACAGAGGGATTGGGCTCCTCTGCTTGTGGCTGGCTAGCTTTAGACAGCCTGATCATCAGTGGCTCTGTCGTGAGTCTTGGCGTTTGGCCAGACCTTGGTAGTCGGATTACCATCTGTTCCTCCTGTGCAGAGAGGCTAATTGCGTCCTTACGCAGAGTGGCTGTAAGGGGTGCAGTTATGCCAGGCTTGCGGGTTTGGAGGTGGATTGTCATAGGTTCTTCTGATCCAGATGCTGCCTCAGTTTGAGCTTGAGTATCTCCTTCGACGAGATGCTTCTTCGACTTCTCATACAAGCATGAGTCTGAGTAGTAGGATTTGACCCCTTTGAAGGGATCGATGTCGGCAAATTCTGTTCTCACGAAGCCGTACTTGTCGACGTACTTGAAGCACTGGTGCAGTGTGGAGGGCACGATCATGTAATCGTGTATCCAAGGACGCCCCAGAAGAATATTGTAGGAAATCTCCGCATTTATGACATAACATGTTACTTCTGACTGAAGGTCGCCGATTTAACACTTTAGGTGAATCTTCCCGATCGGGTAACTCTTGCCCGAATTGAAACCACTGATGGCGGTGCTTATTGGCGTCAGGAGATGCATTAGGATGCGCAGATGGTGTAGTAGGCCCTTTAGAATGATGCTTATGGAGGACCCGGGGTCAATATGCATCCGATCGGCCTTGATATCGCCAATGTACCCAGTATAATACAGGGGGCGATCGTGCAGGTTAGTTTTGATAAGCATATCCTGTGGAGTGAAGACAATGTTTGGCATTGACCCTGTGCAAGCGCTGTCCTGGAGATCTGCAGGCGAGCTTTCTCCAGTGAGATTGGACTGAGCCAGATATACGTCGGCATTCTGGAGCGCTTTGCTTAGTGCGATGCGAACATCCTTGGAGAGTCTCAGGAGTTCGTATAGCGATAGTTTGGCTGGTGTGTTGGCCAATTGTGCCAAGATGTCAAAGTTGTACGGCCTCTCCAGCCAATGAGGCGTCTCTCTTCGGAGTGGTTTGTCGAAGCGGGTCTCCTTCGGCCTAGGCTTGTCGATCGTCGAAGGCTGCGAAGGTCCTGGACCATCAATGGCTGTCGGGCGATGGTCCTCAGCTAAGTTACCCGGTGGAGGTTGGGTTTGTGCGCCGGAGCGGGTAACAACAGCAGTAGCTTCTTCGACCTCTGTCGAGATCGTACGGTATGATTTGACTTTCCCATTCTTCTTTTTGTTGGTAGAGGAAAGTGCGGACTGAGTCACCTCAGGTACCAAGTCCGGATGGACCCACATGATCTCCCCTCGTGATGTGGTAAGGGGTACTAGACCAGCAGCTTGGTCTCGGGGAGGTGGAAGATTAGCGACCTCCATCCTTGTTCGGGGGACAGGTACTACTCCGTCTTGAGTCTTTGTCGGAGGAAAGTTGCCGAATTGTACTGACACCATGTTGGCTACTATGGTCACCTCTTCGAAATCAATGGCCAAGGCTTTAGAATCGATGAGATGCTGGATGTAACGCTTCAGTTGGTAGCAATCATGTGTAGCATGGTGAACATAGCGATGGTAATGGCAGTACTTGGAGCTTTCCATATCTGCAGGGCGTGGCTCACGCCTGGGAGGAGGGATCTGAATGCGTCCTCCTCGGATAAGTATGTCTAAGATGGGTTTAACATGGCCATCCTCGAAGGAGTAGGTCATCTGAGGCTACTGCTTTTCTGCCGACGTTGATTCGGGCTTTGGGGCTGTGTCGGCCACCATAGCCTGCTTACCCTTGTTGTCTCGGTTGCTGAAGGAATTACCACCATTGTTGTTGTTGACGTTAGGGCATTTGCCCTTTTCTTTCCCTTGCGAGATGTGCAATCCCAGTTGGCGGGCTTTCTTTACCTTGTCTTCTGCGCTAGTGGCACTGATGATGAACGTCTTCAAATCCTTGAATTGACTTTTTCCCATCCAGAGGCTTATTATGGTAAGCAGTCTTTTTTGGCAAATTTTAATCAAGGAGGAATCAGGGTTGCCAGAAGGCAGCTTCATCGCGGTTTGGCGAAACCGCTCGATATAATTTCTTGTTAGCTCTTTTTCTCCCTGAACAACGTCCATGAGAGTGGACATTGTCACGTCTTGTCCTACTTCATAGAACCTCTCTAGAAACATTCATTTGAAGCCGGTGAAGGAGTGGATGCAATTGTCCGGCAAGTTGCGGTACCAGTCGAAGGCGACCCCTTCCAAGGCTCCGATGAACAGTCGCGTAAGGATGGCATCGTCATGAGGCAGATGGTCGGTTGTGACTTCGAAGTAGGTGATGTACCTGCTTGCAGATGTCTTTCCATCATATGGATTGATGTGGAATTGTTTATATTTTGGTGGAAAGGGAACATCTCTCCACGCAGGGGATATGGTTGTCGTATCCTGAGGTCCTGGCAAGTTTCTCAGGCTTGGAACATGGCCAGGAGCTTTTGGACCTCTCTTATTGCCTCCCTGGCCTCATCTGCAGCAGTGGGGGCTGACACTTCAGGAGGATTATCGCCCGAATTTAGTGCAGCTGAGTTCGAGTCTGCATTGACCGCGGGACCCAAACTTGTTTGGCCAGGCGTCCTTCCTTGCAAAGTCGGAAGGGCCGCTTTGATCTCGTCCGCAGATTTATCCAAGGCATGCAGTATGGCCTCCAGAGTGTCGATGCGTTGGCGATTACTGGGACCCTCTTGGTTGCTGTCCGTCATAAATACCGTCCTTATATGATGAGAGATGGAAGGAACGGTAGAAGACGTGCCCTCTGAGTCGTACCCTCGTACAGAGAAGTCGTCAGGGTATGTGGGAATGTTCTCCTTTGGTTCGGACTCAGAAAGGGTGGTACCCCCAGCTTCAGAGCTTGCCTCGTCTTGAGAATTATGGACGTCCTCGGGGACGTCGGGATTATAGGCCTTAAAAATGAAAGTCATGCTGAGTTGATCAGAACAGAGTCTAAAAGTCACGCTGAGTTAATCAAGATAATATTTAAAAATCACGCTAGAGACAGCTCATCATTTGTCAGAAGTGTCATTATGACTGACAGCACGACAGTCGAAGAATGTCCCCTCGTATGCCACGTATGCACGGAACTCGAGAGATCACAGCTGACTATTGCGTGACTTTTGAAATCTTCTTCAGCAAGACTCAATCTTCACCAAGTTGGCGTACCAAAAGAGCTTATTGTCATTTAATGCGACTGACAAAGCAATCACTGTCAGAGATTTTGTGTCAGTCGAGGCACGTCGAATCAAGACAGCTGGCAGTCCTGCCTCAATCTTGCGTATATTTTGAGCCTTCTGGCTCAAGTCTGCGTGTATTCTGAACTTCTATGTTCCTTCCTCAAGTCTGCGTGTATTTTGAGCTTTCTGTCTCAAGTTTGCGTGGATTCTGAAGCTTCATGCCCCACGTCTGCGTGGATTTTGAAGCTTTCTGTCCCAAGTCTGCGTGGATTCTGAAGCTTTTTGCCCCAAGTCTGCGTAGATTCTGAAGCTTCTTGCCCCAAGTTTGCGTGAATTTTGAAGCTTTCTGACCCAAGTCTGCGTGGATTTCGTCTTCAACAAGTCTGCATGGATTTTATCAAATTGGAGTACGTGGCAGCCATGCCACTGATCTCTCGCCTGCGTGTCCTGTAACTTGCACACGACTCATGCACGATTGCCATGTGTCCAACAGTTACAGGCCACGTCCAGTAATTGCTCATAACCTTGCGTATGTTAAATCCTGCGTGATTTTTAACTATGCACAGGCTGTGAAGACAGTTATCTTTTCAGTTATTTTTGACTCTATAAATAGAGTTCTTTTTCTCATTCATTGTACAGATACATAGTTATCTAACTTACTGTCAAAATTTTGAGAGCTTTTCTTCTTCGCATAGTCCAAGGGATAAAGCGATCGTCTTCTAGATCGGATTCCTACAATTGTAATTTTCCCAGAAATACAATAAATAAAGTGAATTTATTTATGGAAAACAAATTGGCGACTCTGCTGGGGAAAACCATCTCCTCTTCTGAGATGGCAACAACTCAATGCGACACTTCGTCAAGCGGCTCGACGAAGAAGGTGATATCGATCCAATTCGATCAACTCGCCTACAAAGAAATACAGCGGGCTAAGGGTGGCAAGCCCACTTCAGCCTCCATCACCACTGCCAAGTCGAAGGGACAATTTGTCTACGTCTCTAAGAATCTGTTGGCAACCAAGGGTGAAGTTTCTGCCACAGTGTCTACTCTTAACACTGGCAAGGACTCTACTTCAAGCATGCACACTCTTGTGTGCTCGAAGACGACAGTAGTCAAAAGTCACGTTGGCAGCACTGACTCCTTAGTCAAGCCTGTTCCAGCGTGCAATCTCAAAGTCAAAAGTCACGCTGGCAGCACTGGCTCCTTAGCTAAGTCTGTTCCAGCGTGTAATCTCAATCCTAAAAGTCACGCTGGCAGCACTGGCTCCTTAGCCAATTCTATCCCAGCATGTATTTCTAAATCTAAAAGTCACGCTAACAACACTGGCTCCTTAGCCAAAACTGTTTCAGCGTGTATTTCCAAGCCAATTCCTTCTGACTCAATGTGCGTACCAAAATCTGGCTCTTTAGTCAAGACTTTCTACGCTGACAATACTGGCTCCTTAGCCAAATTGTCACCAGCATACTCAAAGAAGAATAGCTCTTTAGCTATCTCTTCTTCTTTGCCAAGTTCTCTTAGAACTGGGGGTGGTCTTGCTAGAACTCCTCCACACAAAGTCCCTTCGAAAAGAAATAACTCTTTAGTTATTTCTTCTGCTCCTGTAGTTTTTACTTTAGGAACAGCTTTGACTGACAATTTTGTTAGTCAAAGAAAAGGAGATGGTCTTTTGACTACTCTTCCTTCTAGACATTCTATGTCTCAAAACTTGAATAAGTCTAAAAAGAAACATTCCTTAATGTCTTCTTCTACGACTTCTTCGAATTGGGAACAGAATTTGTCTATAAAAGAGGGTCTGTTACCAACTCCTAATCAAGGGGGTGGTGCAACTCTTCCTTCTCTGCAAATATCCAGATCAATGGAAGGAAAACTCCAAGTATCAAAAACTAATGTGTTACCTCCAACTGATCTAAGAGCAAAACTTAATCAAATCCGTTCGGGAAGCACTTTTGGTGTCAAGAAACCATATCAATCGGATATGAAAATAAAAGATCCAGATGCAGAGTATGCTAGAAATTATGTGGCTCACATTAATCACTCTTTATATAATCAAGAGCCATCAAGACCCAAGAACCGGAAATATATTCCGAAATATACACAAAGAATGTTCTCTGATGTATCCTAATCTTCGCAGACAGATTTACGAGAACATCTTCAACAGAAGAAAAGAAATAATTCTGTATCAACGGATCTTGATCATGCTGAATGTGACTTCCAACCAAGAGTCATAATGCAATGCAGATGTCAAACTAAACGACAATCTGTCTTCAATCGAATTCAGTGTGAACCTATGCCTGATGAAGATGAACCTCTGTTTGCTTCTGTCAACATGACCTCTCGGGATACTGGGGGTAGAAATGATAGTCCAGATGGAGTATACAGAGGCACCAGAGCAAGAGTCCTGGCTTCTAGTCAGAGGACTTTGATTTCTGAAGATGATTCTGAATTTCTTGGAGAATCTAACTTCCCACCTCTTCCTACTGGGGGTAGTTCTTCTACAAATGACTTCGATACACAAAGTAATGATTCAGAACAAACAACATCCACCAGTTCATCAATAATCCCTCGTACAGTCACAACTTATATGGTCGATGGGAATACTGATGAACCTTCTTCTTCCTTGACTCCTCAAGAACAAAGAATTGCTTCTTTGGAGCAGCAAATGAAATCTATGGCTGATACTATGAAGTCAATGTATGAGCTCATGGCAACCCAGATGCAAAATAGACAGACTGTACCAGATGCCATACCAATTGACACTGGTGTAAGTCCAGTACATGTTCCTCCAGTAGTACAATCTAATCCTCCTGGACTAGCAGTACAATCCAATGCTCCTGGGCAAGCTCCACCAGTTCCCAGTCACTCTGGAGCTGGGGGTAGTGCTTATAATGCTGTTCCTCCTCCTAATTATTCTTTACAAGCTACAACTCCACAATCTTCGGAGTTGTTACTGAAGAATTGAGGAATCTCAAAACTCAATTTGAGGCATTCAAACAGAAGGATGGTTTACAAAGGTTAGGCATCAAGCAACCTTATCCGATAGAATGGAAGCAAGTATCATATCCTCCTAAATACAAGCCTCCTACTATCTCCTTCTATGATGGAACCACTTCTCCGAGTCACTTTATTAATCATTTTGAAGTGATGACTGACCAGCTGCAACCAAGTGACGCCCTCCTTACACGGGTGTTTGTTGGATGTCTCAAAGGAACGGCTTATGAATAGTATAGAAGTCTCCCGGATGGGTGTATTACCTCATTGGCCAGTTTCAAACAAATGTTCCTTGAACGGTTCTATGAAGGGCTCAATGACATGACTATGTCTGCTCTTATAAGAATCAAGCAGAAAAATAATGAAACTACAGAGGATTTTATTGAACGGTTTTCGAAGAGAAGCTCTGAAGATGCCTCTTGGAACTCCTGATGCTGTCACCATCGACACATGTAAATCAAATTTATTGCCAATCATCAGCATGTGGACAGGATCTACTCAATTCCAAGATTGGCCTTCCTTCATAGTTAGTGCCAAAGCTGCTGAAATTAGTGCTGAAACCTTCAAAGGCTTAGGAGTGCAGATGACTCCCAAGGAAACAGGTCAAGGTACTAACAATAATGCTAAATCCAATACTCGCAAGGGAAAAGAAACCCTTGAAGTTAATCTTCAGAGTAAAGATGCATCGACTGTTCAGACTCCTCCTGCCTCTACGACTCAACAACCAAGAGCACCTCGCCCCAAAGAAAATACTCTTTTGATGACGATGATGTCCTTGGTATCTTTGAATGTTTGCTGAAAGGTAATAAAATACAATTACCTGAAATCAAAAAACCTGATGAAGCTGGTAAAACGGATCATCCTAAATACTGTCCATACTACAGAATGTTGGGTCACACAATTCGTACATGCTATATACTGAAAGGAAAGATCCAGGAAATGATTAAATCTGGAGCTATCTCTCTTACTCCGAAAGAGAAGACTGTCACCTCTAACGTCATCTCTATGCAATTCGGAGATTTTCCTCCTCAACTTCTTGAAAGCGGGATTGTTTATATTCCCAAGGCAACTCTTGAAATAGTAAATATTCCTCCTCCACAGTCTGAAGGATTAGTACCAATCACCATGGAAACTGGAGAAATCATGTGGATTCATCCTGATCTAGTGGCAGATTTTGAATCTCCTCCTCTT
The DNA here is from genome assembly GCA_029216955.1 of Iris pallida. Classification (NCBI taxonomy): domain Eukaryota; kingdom Viridiplantae; phylum Streptophyta; class Magnoliopsida; order Asparagales; family Iridaceae; genus Iris; species Iris pallida. The sequence continues at coordinate 13,045,929 of JANAVB010013398.1, forward strand.
CAAAAGATTACTTCTCGAAAGTCCAAGAAGACTGGAAAGATTAAGTCATGTCATATGACTTCTCTTGGATCTATTCCTGATACAGAGCCGAAAGACAAGGAAGAAGCACTTGCTGGTGCTACTAGAACAGGAAAACCTTATCTAAAGGATTATTCCAAGAATCCTGAGGATACTTCCGATATCCCTCCTGCTGACAAAGATGTTCCTAATGTTCCTCTTGAAAAAGAATCATCCACTGCACCTATCCCTTCCACTGCACCGGTCGAACCTGCTCCTTCCAAGCCCACAGCTCTTGAGAAAGGCAAACAACAGGCTCGGTTTGATAAACCAATCAAGAAGTCCCCTCCTCTTGGACTTCAGAAGCCTTATAACTTCGACATTCTAGCTCAACTTGCTAATACTCCAGCTAGAATGTCTCTTTTTGAACTTCTACGTCTTTCCAAAGAGACTCGGGAGACGTTAAGTGAAGCACTTCTTCAAGCTGACTCTTGTCTTGCACAGTTAAAGAAGCCAAATGAAGAACCCGCTACTTGCTTACATTGCAACAGTGTACTGGAGATTATCCTAAATATCACTTTTACACAAGATGACATGCTATTAGAGGATAATCGACATGATCGGCCTCTCTACTACACCGGTTATATCGATACGATGAAGATAGATCGTATCCTCATTGATCCAGGGTCTGCTATAAGTATAATGCCAAAGAGTCTGTTGGATGAATTAAAAATCCCTCTTCACAAGCTTTCCAAGACAGTTACTACTATCCTGGGATTCAATCAAAGCCGAAGCGAACCTTTGGGAAAGATTCACCTGAAACTTCAGATAGGCGATTTCAGATCCAAAGTCACTTTCTATGTGATTGAGATCGTGGGATCTTACAATCTTCTTCTGGGGAGGCGCCAAAGCGAACCTTTGGGAAAGATTCACCTGAAACTTCAGATAGGCGATTTCAGATCCAAAGTCACTTTCTATGTGATTGAGATCGTGGGATCTTACAATCTTCTTCTGGGGAGGCCTTTTCTTCATGAAAATAATGTGGTGCCTTCTACTCTTCATCAGTGTTTTAAATACATTGACAGCAATGGAAGAGTACAAAAGAAAGTTGCTGATATAAATCCTTTCTATGGGGTTGAAGCTTATTTTAATGATTCCCGGATGTACAAAAAAGAGTATACAAGGGTAATACAAGCTATGGAGAAAGAGGATTCACAAAGTGAGACTTTAATAATTCATGTTAAAGGTCGAATTACTCAGCAACAATCTCCTAAGCCCTCTGGAGAAGGTTCTTTCATCATTCCAGTAAGTGGACGGATCTCTCCATTACCTCAGTCGTCTACTCAAGATACACTGATCATTCCTGTCAGTGGACGTACTTCAGTTCTTGTATCTTCACATATGAAACAGGATACTCTGGTAATCCCGGTTGGAGGGCGGATTATTCTTCCATCTCAGGCTTCTAGGGAGCTCACCTCTTCTGAGCCATTTGTTATCGATCTTAATCGAAACAAAACTTCTTCTCGTTCTTCTTCTCCCCCTTTAGTCATTGATTTAGCTAAAATCTCTAAGGCTCAGCCTTCTTCTAATGTAAATATTGCTGGTTTTAAATTTAATGAAAAGTCTCCATCTTTGCAGTATGTTGATGTGTGTAATTATGTTCATAGTTATTTACATTTGTTAGATGACTTGAACACAATAACCATAGGAGTTGTACAAACTGTTCATACAGACGTATCCCTAGAATCAGTACAATCTTCATATTTTCTGGTTCCTAGCAGAAAGCCAGGAGACATTCCAATATTCTTCTACAAAGGACCCCAGAATCCTTCTGATTTAGAAGATGATGACAAAAACGATGATACTGGAAGATTACAACTACGTCGTTATAGTCAGCAATCTAAAGACATCATTAAAAATATGGGCTATGACTTCAGAACTGGTCTCAATAGTGGAAAAGGAAGAAAAATGCCTGTCCGAATTCCTCCTCTGAAATATGGGAGAACAAAATGCAGATTGGGTTATATTGCTCCTACTCCTTTTATCAATATTGTCCATGAAGATCCCGAATCTGACGAAGATAAGAGATCTGATTCTTCTAGTACTACCTCTTGGATTCTGATACAAGTATCGGTGATTTCTACTGCAACATTCTGTCTTCTAACATGGTCTCCATTGACCGTTCTGAAGAAAGTGATGAAGATGAAGACGAGTTTGAAATCTCACCTGAATCAGAACAATAGGCCCAAAGGTTAGATAATCAATGGGAGTTCCGATTCGAACAAAAAGAACCTCCGACTGAAGACAAGCTTGTTCAAATAGATGTTGGTGAAGAGGGATCCCCTAAACCAATATTCATCAGTGAAAGTCTTTCAGAAACTGATAAGCAAGACATGATTAAACTTATCCGTGACTACATCGATGTCTTCGCTTGGAGTTATGAAGATATGCCAGGACTTGATCCACAAATTGCCACTCATAAACTCAATATCATGCCGAATGCTAAACCGGTCAAACAACAACAGCGACGATTTCGTCCAGACATTATGGATGCAATTGAAGCTGAAGTCAATAAACTCATGGCCTCTGGGTTTATTAGAGAGGAACAACATCCCGATTGGATGGCTAATATAGTTTCATGTCCTTAAAAAGACTGGCAAAATCAGAGTATGCATAGATTTCCGCGATCTCAATGCGGCATGTCCTAAAGACGAATTCCCTCTACCAATTACTGATGTTATGATCGATAATACTTGTGGGTTTGAACGGATGTCATTCATGGACTGGGTATTCTGGGTACAATCAGATTAAAATATTTCCAGATGATGAGAAGCACACTTCTTTCAGAACGTCGATCGGTACATACTGTTATACAGTTATGCCATTCGGCCTCAAGAATGCAGGAGCAACTTATCAACGAGCTATGAGCACTATGTTTCGTAAACATTTGCGGAAAAATAGTCGAATGCTATGTTGATGATATTGCAGTCAAAAGTCGACAAAAGGAGGATCACATCCAAGATTTGAAGACTATTTTTGATCTAATGTGTAAGCATCAATTAAAGATGAACCCTACTAAGTCCTTCTTAGGCGTCTCTAGTGGTAAATTTCTCGGCTTCGTCATTACCTCTAAAGGTATACAAGTGGATCCCGAGAAGATCAAAGTCATCCAAGAGATGCGTCCTCCACTCACCTTAAAAGAGCTACGAGGATTTCAAGGAAGGATCGCTTATATCAGGAGATTCATCTCTAATCTTTCAGGACGCTGCAGACCATTCAATAAACTTATGAAGAAAGGTATTTCTTTTGTCTAGAATGATGAATGTCAGAAAGCATTCGATGATATAAAACAATATCTGATGAGCCCTCCAGTATTGGTACCTCCTGTCTCAGGAATACCGTTCCTCCTATATACCCGAGCAATGAGTCATTCATTGGGTGTATTGCTTGCTCAAAAGAATCAAAATGGTCATGAACAAGCCATTTACTATCTCAGTCATACTATGACCGGAGCTGAACCTCGTTATTCACCGGTCGAAAAAGAATGTCTAGCCCTGATGTTCGCTGTCCAAAAAACACGACATTATATCATTGGCCAGACTATTATGTCATTTCTAGGATCAATCCTATATGGGTCATGATGAAGAAACCCAGTGTTTTGAATTCTCGATTGGCTAATTGGGGAATCTTACTTGCTCAGTATGATATGCACTATATTCCTCAGAAATCAGTCAAAGGACAAGCTTTAGCTGATTTTCTGGCTGCTCATTCAATTCTAGAAAATTCAAAACTCTATGATGAAATCCCAGATGAAGTCTAGATTCAAACCAAATTGCTGAAGAAGATCCTACTTGGCGTCTATTCTTTGATGGAGCTTCAAGAATAGGTCCTAATGGTGACATTGTTGCTGGAGTTGGAATCGTTCTTGTGTCGTCAGAAGGTCTTGCTATCCAAAGAGCTTATTCTCTCGATCAACCATGTTCAAACAACGTAGCTGAGTACTAATGCACTGCTTATTGGTCTTCAACTCGCTAAACATTTGAATATTCAACATTTGGAAGCGTATGGAGATTCTAAACTCATTGTCAATCAGATAAGGGGTACTTATGAAGTTCGCCATCAAGATCTGGTTCCTTATCATAGATCGGCTATTTCTATGGCTTCTTCATTTAAAGGGTTCTTCATTGAACATGTTAGGCGAGCATGTAACACAGAAGCTGATGCTCTTGCTAATCTTGCTGGCGGTGTTGGCTATTCCAATTAGACGTCAGCAAATGATTATTGTCTGCAATCGAGAATTATTTCATCTCGAAAACAATCTGACTCTAGGACTTCCAGTTGACATTGAAGAATCAACATCTCATGACTGTCAATACAACAAGAGGATTTGGATTAAGTCGTAAATCATTATCATCTTCATCTGATTCTAGCATGGAATTCATCTTCAGTAATTCAACTGAGGCTCAGAATACGGATAAAGATTAGGAGACTTCCTTTCTTAGACTTCGTATTGTATAATATTCTTCCAGATAACCCGAGTGAGGCAGCATCTATCAGATGACGGTCACTCAGATTCTATTACAATCATACAACAAAAACCTTATATCGTCGAGCTTATGATGGTTTACTTCTTCGATGTATTGCCGGTGATGAGGCTCAACAAATTATACGCGAAGCACATGATGGAATTTGTGGAGCACATCAGCCTGGACCGAAACTTCAAGACCGTATTCGACGTATGGGTTATTATTAGCCCACTATGGTATCAGATGCCATCGAATATGCAAGGAAGTTTAAAGGTTGTCAAATCTATGCAGATTTTATTTATCAACCCTCAGAATTTCTACATCGACGCAGCGTCATGGCCCTTCGAAGCTTGGGGCATGGACATTATCGGTTCGATCAATCCGTCGTCATCAAAAGGTCATCGGTTTATTCTCGCAATAACTGATTATTTCTCCAAATGGGCCGAAGCCATTCCTTTATATGAAGTCAAGACTTCCAATGTCATCAGCTTTATCAAACACCATGTCATCTACAGATTTGGTGTTCCTCGCCGCATCATTCATGATAATGGACCACAATTCGTCAGCCAGAAATTTACTCGATTCTGTGACGATCATCGGATCAACAATGTGGCTTCTACCGCATATAATCCGGCAGCTAACGGATTAGCAGAAGCTTTCAACAAAACCATCATCAAACTCCTAAAGAAGTTTGTATCTACTAACAAACGTAATTGGAGTGAGAAACTCGGTGAATGCTTGTGGGCTTACCGTACTACAGTTCGTAATGCTACTAATGTACACCTTTCTCTCTGGTGTATGGATGCGAAGCTGTTCTTCCATTAGAGATTCAAATTCCTTCTTTAAGGATAGCAATCGCTAATGAACTTACTGCCGAGAATAATGACCGTCTTCGACTTCAGGAATTAGAAGCTCTGGATGAAAAGCGATTATCTGCTCAACAGAATATCGAATTCTATCAAGCTAGAATTTTAAGAGCTTTTAACAAGAAAGTCAGAGTTCGAGCATATCAAAAAGGAGAACTTATTCTAACAGTCAGACGTCCTATGACTATGACTCATATGAGCAAAGGCAAATTCGACGCAAAGTGGAAGGTCCCTATGTCGTGAGCAAAGTTTTCTCAAATGGAGCTTATCAACTCTCAGAATTGGATGGTCGAAAAGTTATGATGCCTATTAATGGCAAATTCCTTAAAAAGTATTATGTATAAATGTAAATACTTGTAAATCATCAGACAAGTTCATGTTTATAAATAATATTTTATTTTATTTTAATCATGAATGATAGTACATGATTTTAAGGAAGATCACTATCATCCTTCTCTACATTTGGACGCGGACCGTTGCCGTCCTTCTCGAAAACGCGATCAGCAAAAGAGCTGAGAACTTCTTTGCTGGAGCCCACGAAAAACTTGCAAGCAGCCATCCTCATGGCTTCCTCTTCTTCAGTCCTTCCTGGTTCAAGCAAAAAGTCCAGGATGTCTCTCGGTGGTTTGGGTGTAGACGAGTCTTCGCCTGCTTCTACCTCCTTCGGCTGAACTGGATCAGCAGGGCGTTCTTCAGTGCCCTTTTGAACCTTCGGGGCGATTCTAACCTTCTTGGATGCTTCTTCAGACGACATTTTTATGTTGAAGAGTAGAAGTGTTCATTCTTGTCAGATTTTTGCTATATTTATAGGCAGAAGTTTCTCAAATAACTAAGCGACACATTCATCCGACGGTTCGTTTGTTCATTAATACCTGACGGTTCATCCGTTCATTTATTATATTCATCCGACGGTTCATCCGTTCATTATCACCTGACGTTTCGTCCGTTCATAAATTTTCTATCAATTTATTAAAAAGTGGAGATTCGTTACTTATCACGTTTTCATAACCTCTGGATAAATGCCGAATCTACCTACTCATTTGTCATTTTCTATTTTTGACCTCTGCATAGAAATCAATCTAGCACGTCCGTATTACCTCTGATAGTATTATGTACTCTAAATCAGAAAAGTCTATCATGTCCACAATTCATCCAAATAGATATAAATCATTGAGCATAGAAGAATTATCATTTCCATTCTCATTTTCATCATAAAAAGTCTATTACATTTTCTTAAAACTTTTTTACAAATCATAATGGAAATCTATTACAATTTTGGATTTTCATTCTATGCACACAACAATAATCTAATGGAGATCTATTTCTTCTTTGATCTTCTGTGGCGGGTTCGTTGTTGGTGGCAATTCCTGATTGTCTGAGCCCCAGTGGCAACCAGAACAGCAGGAATCAAACTCTGGTCTTATCTCTCAGACGAGAGGAGAACCCCAGAGTAGGGCAGCACGAAGGCGTGTTGCTGCCAATACAACTGGTGGATTAGGAGCGACCTTTCAAAGGAGATAGGAATGTATCCAACATTGGAATACAATTCCTAGTTCTGCCGTGAAAGGAACTCTACTACCCGATTTCTCGGGGTAGAGCTGACTCCACCATCCAACTCTCCGTGTATAAAGGCTCTTTCTACCATCTGAGGAAGACCCTTCTATCCCACGAAGAGTCCAGAGTTGTCTGATTTGCTCGTCAAAAGCGTATGAGCTCCCTGATGTAGGTGTCAAAAGAATATTCTCCACAGCATCCAAAACACCAATGCCAGTTCTGGAAAAAAAATTCAGCCGAGCTCCTGCAGAAAGCAGCAAAAAAAAGAGATTAAACCAACAGAAATATCATTATCATTAAGCGTGCATTAGCCAAACAGAGATAGACGCACCCTGTTCAGTCAGAAACAAAAGCTCATCTTCAACAGTGAAAAGTGGTACGCATACTATGTTGGACTCACCATCGAGATCAAATGGTTGGGTGCTAAGGATTAGCAAACCAATGTCTGATGATATAGTGCACAAAAATATAACATCAGAAAGCATTGCTTTCCTGTGGAGAATGAAATCTTGCAAAAAGGTCATTCTCAGAGAAGAAGAAGAAGAAGAATAAAGAGATGAGTATGTGTGAAACTCATTTATCTATTTAAGGGTCAAAGTGCAAGCCTATTTTTGGAAAAGATCCGAGTAAAAAGCGCTCATAACCACGGAATGAGTGTCACGTGTGCTTTGGAAAATAGCACAATATTTGAAACATTCAAAGAGTGCCGCCTAATGCTCTTCATTAGTACACGTTATTCGGAGTAAAACTAGTTTTCAACACAAAAGTTGTACCACATTTTTCAAAGCAAAGATAAAGAGACACTGATGACCTTACATAAAAAGGAAAAGAAGTGCAACATTTTTTAAAGAAAATAGAAGCATGAAATGACACGCCCTATTTTGCGGAGCGACTGAGCTTGGCGCCCAATTCCTCTACGCTATTGACCCCCATACGATGTAACAGAGCATTGAGTGCTTCCCGCTGCTCTGCGAGGCTGCGCCCATTGGAAGAAGATGAGTCGTCCAGACCAAAATGGCTCAGGAAGTTCTTGGCTAATTGTGTAGGGTCATCTTTGAACTCGAAAACTAAAGGCTCCGGTTCCTTACCCCCGAGAGTAGGGTCGCCATGGGCACAGAAACCCAACTTTCTTGCTTCTTCCTCAGCTTTTTCCTTCGGAGTCATGTGGACGTAAGATGAAGATCAAAGCTGAATTTTCTCCCCGTTTATATAAAAGAGCTCGTCGGCGGTTCATATTCCACCATAAATTAGATTCAATCAGTCTCGAAAAATGAAGAGTCATCATGATATTTAATAAGTTTATTTGGATGTTTTCAAAGTATTTCGAAATTTTGAAGTCTTTTCAACTTTCAAAAACTTTGAAGGGGGTTTTGTAGGCCTTAAAAATGAAAGTCACGCTGAGTTGATCAGAACAGAGTCTAAAAGTCACGCTGAGTTGATCAAGACAATGTTTAAAAATCACGCTAGAGACAGCTCATCATTTGTCAGAAGTGTCGTTATGACTGACAGCACGACAGTCGAAGAATGTCCCCTCGTATGCCACGTATGCACGGAACTCGAGAGATCACAGCTGACTATTGCGTGACTTTTGAAATCTTCTTCAGCAAGACTCAGTCTTCACCAAGTTGGCATACCAAAAGAGCTTATTGTCATTTAATGCGACTGACAAAGCAATCACTGTCAAAGATTTTGTGTCAGTCGAGGCACGTCGAATCAAGACAGCTGGCAGTCCTGCCTCAATCTTGCATATATTTTGAGCCTTCTGGCTCAAGTCTGCGTGTATTCTGAACTTCTATGTTCCTTCCTCAAGTCTGCGTGTATTTTGAGCTTTCTGTCTTAAGTTTGCGTGGATTCTGAAGCTTCATGCCCCACGTCTGCGTGGATTTTGAAGCTTTCTGTCCCAAGTCTGCATGGATTCTGAAGCTTTTTACCCCAAGTCTGCGTAGATTCTGAAGCTTCTTGCCCCAAGTTTGTGTGGATTTTGAAGCTTTCTGACCCAAGTCTGCGTGGATTTCGTCTTCAACAAGTCTGCATGGATTTCATCAAATTGGAGTACGTGGCAGCCATGCCACTGATCTCTCGCCTGCGTGTCCTGTAACTTGCATACGACTCATGCACGATTGCCATGTGTCCAACAGTTACAGGCTACGTCCAGTAATTGCTCATAATCTTGCGTATGTTAAATCCTGCATGATTTTTAACTATGCACAGGCTGTGAAGACAGTTATCTTTTCAGTTATTTTGACTCTATAAATAGAGTTATTTTTCTCATTCATTGTACAGATACATAGTTATCTAACTTACTGTCAAAATTTTGAGAGCTTTTCTTCTTCGCATAGTCCAAGGGATAAAACGATCGTCTTCTAGATCGGATTCCTACAGTTGTAATTTTCCCAGAAACACAATAAATAAAGTAAATTTATTTATGGAAAACAGGGATCTTCTGTATCTGTTAGGTGAACCATTTCCTCCGGACTATCTTCTTGGAACACCGGGTTGTTGTAGATGTTTGAAGGAATGCTACTCCTGGCTCCGGTGTCTTCCATAGATGTGTACGAGTCTTCCAGTGTGGCAGATTTTGTCTTTGAGCGGGTACCTTAGTAAACTCCTCCTGCAACGGTGGTAGACAACCGTTTAGAAGAACTTTTCTTGGTTATATCGATCAAAATTTTTGGGCTGGAGACATTTGTTTTCTTCTCTCTTCCGCTGCCAGAAATCTTTAGAGCAGAATTGTAAGAGGCGACGAGAAGCACCTCGTCTTCTGAGCTTGGGTGTTGTAGCCTTTGGAAGATGGACCGCCAATCTTTTTGTACTGCTGCCTTGTTGCAGCAGCAGTTGACGATGACTTGGGTACATTGATGTCCTTGACAGGACTCTTTGTACGTCAAATCTTCGTCTCTTTCCTTACGCTCATGAAGAGTCGCGTTGCACAAGTCACCTGCTTTGTAGGCTGGGGAGTCCTGAGCACATAAGTGTGTTGTCCTCCTGCCTGCTCCCTGATGTGGGGGTAGCTCGAGTACTTGCCCCTGATCCTTGTTGGGAGATTCTTGATAACTATCCCGTTCGTTGGCCGCCGGAGGCTAGATACGGGTAGTTTTGTACAACTTTCTATCAGGGGCCCGAGTAATAATCAGCGGGATGCCCTGGTAGTCAAAAATTGGGACAGTCGACTGAGCTCGTCGAGCCCGTTCTGCCCGTGATTCTTCCTTCTAGCACCTCAGAGTGCATAGTAGGAAGAGTCCAAGCTGGTCACAACAGAGTTTGGCACATGCTCCAGACAGCCTTCGTAGTCAGGACCGAATGAGAGACGGTCAAAGACTGACCGTGAGCCGCATGGAAGAGATGATATGCGGCTGGAATCGGTGGTCGTATAGGCTGTCTGTATATGGCTGGTATATGTGGCCGTACAGGCTGTCTGTATGCGACAATCCTTTGTGGCCGCATGAACTTTCTGTATACGGCTAGAAGTCGTGGCCGTGCAGGCTGTCTGCATACGGCTGGAAGTTCTGGCCGTATGGGCTTTCTGCATACGACTGACTTTTGTGGCTGCATGAGTTCTCCCCATATGGTCAACAGTTACGGCCGCATGAGCCTCCATGCGGCTGGTGCCCTTATGTGGCTTGGTTTGCACAGAGTTCCTCTTTGTCCCTGCAAGTCCGACATCATAGTATTTTCTTCTGTCGGACTTGGGGACAGCAGAGTCCTCTATGGTCTGAAGGGGGGCCGCACGCGAGACTTCTCTACTATCTCGGGCAACAGAGAGTACTTCTTCGAGAGCTTAGGAAGGAGAGAAATTTTTGGGTCTCCATTCCCTGCGGGCCTTCTTTGTGCGGGCTCGCCGCTGGACCGAGCCAGCACCCCCGTCGGAGAGCATTTCTTCAAACGCCTGCTGGTCGAACCGGGCGACCAACATTTGTTGAGTGGAGCCAAGCTTGGCTACGTCTGATTACGTCACCAACTCCTCAGCCGTGGAGAAGTTAGTCCCCAGCAGAGTCGCCATCGTGTTTGCCATTGATTATAAAATAACAGAACAATTATAGCGAAGGACTGGACTTTTACTTCATAATACAAACTCGCTCGTACAAAGAAAGCCTAGGGACGAAAACCTAGGTACAGTACTCTAAGCACGATTGTTTAGTTTTGATTCTGGGGGGTGACGGTAGAGGCTCGGGAAAGCGACGGCTGCTCTGCCTTACTCCTTGGACGATCAGACGTAGCCTTGGCTCCGGTGAAGAACTGCTCTCAAGATGGAAAGACTCTTCTGTGCACGCCTTTGTCTCTCTGTGTGTCCAGCCGGGTGGAAAGGATCTCTTTTGCAAGGGAATGGCACCTTGCTATATTTTTTTGTTTCTCTGGATCCAATCTTTTTACAAGGGAATGGCACCTAGCTATTTATAGGAGTGGGGTGTCATCATTAGGGTTTGTAATGATCACCCTAAAAAAGTCGACGGCTTAGAGATTTAATTGCCATTTTTCTTGATCCTATTTTGTGGGCAATTAATCTGGATCACTAATCTTGATTACAACGAATCTAGACAATTAATGCTGATTGTGTAAAATCCGTATGGGCAATCAATATTGATTGTCATGAATCTTGGAAAGCTCGGATCTCCGGCCACGTGTTTAATCCTTTTGATTGCCATAAATCTGTTTTAAATCGGGTAATTATGATGATTGCACTAAATCAGGTTGTTGGGATTTGTTGATAACTCTTGATTGATTTAGTGCCACGTGGGAAACTGGTCTTCTGCCAAGTGTCATAATCGTGAGCCACATCCGCATGAGGGTAGCTTCTTAGGTTTTGAATTGCATGAAGGTGGCAGCCGCATAGGTGTAGCCTCCGACATCTGAGCCGCATGGGGGTAGTTTCAACTGAGCCGCATAGGACTAGCCACGTGTCAAGGCTGTATGGGCGTGGCCTCTCAATATTTGAGCCGCATGGAGATGATCCCCATGATCCGAGCCGCATGAGAATAGCGGCCGCATAGGGTGACTTCTTATAATTTGAGCCGCATGACGAGGGTCTTCACGCTCCGAGCCGCATGCGATCATCAACCGCATGGGGTGGTAGCAGCCGTATAGGGAGCTTTGTAGCTGGTGGATCGTTCCCGCTGCAGAGGAGATTTTCTTCGTTTTCCGAGGAATATGCTGTCATGTCGAAGTTCATCATTTCAGCTTTAATGTCAGAGTTATCACTTTATATCAGAGCACTTAATGGGAGCAGTCACTTTATGGTCAGCTATAAAGGCAAGCTGCATAGGGTCACGTGATTCTTGCATGAGCCGTATGAGGTTGTTGAAGAGTTTCTGAGCCGCATGAGGCTCTGATAGATTCCTGGGCCGTATGAGACTCCTTCTGTTTTGAGCCGCATGGGCTTCTTCTGTTTCGAGCTGCATGGGCTTCTTCTGTTTTGAGCCACATGGGCTTCTTCTGTTTTGAGCCACATGGGCTTCTTCTAGTTCTTTTTCATACTTCTACAGTCGTCACCGCCCAAAGAAAGGCCTGTGCACGACACGTGGTACTCTGATCAGACCAGGGATTCCCAAAAACTATACGAGGTGTGAGAGCAACGTCTCTTTCTTTTTTAGATTTGTCGAACGACCTCTATGTACAATTGTGGGGACGGAAGACGACGGCCCTTGTATCTGTACTTGTTTCTGTACTTCCACAAGACCCAAACTGTGGCAGCAGCGACGATCTGATGCCCGTGAGACGTATTCCAGCTGGCCAGCAGATCGTTGATGCCCCCGTTCATGGGGACAATCTTGAACTTATTGTGAAGGTTTGACCAAATTTGAGTGGCTAGTTCACCAGAGAGAAGGACGTGATCGGCAGATTTATATTGGTGTGCCACACAATAGTGGCATCTGGATGTAAGACTAAATCCGAAGGAGTTGATGGCATCGTCCATAGGAAGTTTCTGCCGAGCGGTACGACAGATGAGAATGGACCATTTGGTGGGTATACATGTCTGCCAAAACTTGGCAGAAGGGGAGGTCGTTTCATGGATGCCTCTGGCGACAGTTATGGCAGACGCCAGGGTGAAGATTCCACCCGGGTTAGGGGACCATCTGAGCTCGTCATGCGCTCGACGGATCAGAGGCTCCCAGACTCGCTATAGCCTCTGGGCCAAGCCAGACTCTAACTCTATCCCAATTCTACCCTGAAACGTCATCATCCCATAAATCCCTGATCTCGTATAGTGGCGGTGTTAGGTCGTCGGGCCTGAGGATGTCCTCCCACAACAAGCGTTCCTTACATGCCTGCGAATGTTCGTTACCCAATTACAAATGCAAAAGCGGTTCAACAAGGTTTCGACCACGGATGATGCGCCGCCACGACGCGGAAGATCTGTTGTTGGCAAACGCCTATGTCAAATGACAGAATCTGGAGTATCTAGCTCTCATGAACCTGGTCCAGATCGAACTTTCAGTGCGAAGTTTCTACCACAATTTCATAGAGTATGTGTCCACAATGTGGGCAAGTCTGCAGAAGCCCAGACCACCCTTATCAGTAGGTTTAGCCATTGTGTCCCAACTGGCCCAGTGGTGCTTGTCCTTTCCCTCGTTGTGACCCCAAAAGAAATTGGCGAGGAGGGATTCAATTGAGTGGAACACTTTGATTGGAGGCGAGCACACGGCTAGGGTGTATAGGGGAATGGAGGAGAGGACGTGCTTTATAAGTATCATCTTCCCCCAGGGGGATAGGGTGGCGTTGTGCCAACCCCCGATTTTCTTGCGATTCTTGTCCACCATGTAGTCGTAGATGCCTAAGTTTGCTTTCCCGTACACCAATGGGCATCCTAAGTAAAGGAAAGGCGGGTATGCTGTAGAAAAGGAGGTCATGGTGGACAGCACAGCCGAGTAGGTTCTATCTGCTTTGTGATGTGTGCAGAGCATGCTCTTACAGTTGTTAACTCTTTGTCCAGAGCATCTAGAGTAATTAGCAAGCGTCCTTTGAACCACCTCAATGGAGCCAATGTCGCCTGCAGAAAAAATAAGGATGTCGTCCACATACGCAAGGTGAGTTATAAGAGGGCAACCAGTCGTTGTGTGAAAGTGGTGGAATCCAGGAGACCTGGGCATGCTTTTGAGGTTTCTGCTGAGCGCTTCAGCCGTGACGATAAAAATGGTAGAGGAAAGGGGGTCTCCCTGTCTGACCCCGCAGGTAGCTCTAAAGAAGCCTTTCTCTTGCCCGTTGATAACTATGGAAAACCAGGAGTTGTTGATGGATCTAAAGATGATGTCGATCGAAGGTTCGGAGAATTCGAAGGCTCTGAACACCCAGATCATGAATTGCCAGTCGAGGCGGTCGTATGCTTTTTATATGTCCAGTTTGATGGTGACGTTCCCCCCTAGATGGAAATTTCATGCAAGTGATCATTTCTTGGGCCAGTAAGATGTTATCGGTGATGTTGTGCCCTTTGACGAATCTGCATTGCTCTTCGGAGATGAACTTGGAAAGGAGATCGGACGTCCTGGTGGCAATGATCTTAGATATAATTTTGTTGGTGAAAGTGCAGAGGCTGATCGATCTGAAGTCTTTAAATGTCTCCGGGTTTCTTTCTTGGGTATGAGGATGATATGAGCACAGGATATAGATTTCGGATATCTAGCCCCTTGAAAAAATACAGCCTCTAAGAGGTCGAACTGGATGATGCCACAGCATGTTCTAAAGAAGACTCCGTTGAACCCGTCAGGTCCCAGGGCATTGTGCGTATTAATGGACCACATAGCAGCCTTAACCTCTTCAGCAGTGGAGGGAGTAGTAAGGAGTTCGTTATCCCCGTCGTTGATCAGGGATGGGATCTCGGACAAAAAACCCTCGTCCTTGACCACGGCTTCTTTAGCGAACATGTTGGAGAAGTAGTTAGTAGCAGCAGCTTGAATGCTCTCATGTTCGTCCAGCAGGTTGCCGGTTCCGTCGTTGATACGATGTATTCTAAGAGAGCTTCTGCGGCCTTTGACGCATTTATAAAAGAAGGCAGAATTCTGGTCCCCATCCGTGTCCCAAGTTAATCTGGCCTTTTGTTTCTAAAATTCTGTTTCAACCTTGATCCTAGATTTAAGAATGGCCTTGGCGAGATTTAGAGAGGCGCGGGCCTCTAGGGAGCCGACGATGGAGAATGCGCTCTCCGTACGGGTGACGTCGTCTTCAGAATCCTTAATGGCTTGGAAGATGTCCCCGAACACGTTCTTGCTCCAGGCCGTAAGGGCCTTTCTGGTAGCTTTGAGTTTCGTAGCTATTCTGACAAGAGGGTCCAGATCGGTCACTGAGCTCCAAGCCTCGGCCATGGTGTGCATGAATTGGGGGTGGAAGCGCCAAAAATCAAAAAAATAAAAAGCTTTTTTGATGCGGTTGTGGTTGTTGACGATCTCTATGAGAAGAGGGGAATGGTCCGATTCGGTGGAGTTCAGGTGCGAAAGATTGGTGATCAGCCCCAAATCCGACCAACAGTCATTAACCATTACACGGTAAAGGCGGGAGTACTGACGCCGAGAGCCTTCATGCATGTTTCACCAGGTGAACTAGTTGTCGTGGAAGGGTACGGAGGATAGGTGCGCATTAAAGGCAAAGTTGTTGAAGTCGTCCATGGCCGATTGAGGGGGAGCACGACCTCCAGATTTCTCCTCTCTGCAAGACATGGTGTTAAAGTCCCCGTTGCAGAGCCACGGAAGGACGTTGTGAGGAAGGGCAGACCCCGACAGATCCTCCCAAAGTAATCTGCGCTCCGGGATGTCATTGCTACCGTGGATCGCCGAAAGTAGGACACGGGAATTGAGGGCAGGGTGCTCGATCCAACATGAGAGAGCCTGAGTAGAGTCCTGAATTATGCTGAAACGGAACTCAGCGGCGAAGAAGATCCGAATGTCGTGACATCCAAAAATCGCGGATGGGAATCCCAGCTTGAGTTGAGTTTCTTTAATCCTTTTGTGGCATATTTTGGGTTTAATAATGACCAGTAAATCTATTCGATTGGATTTTTTGAGGCTGAGGATACGATTCAGCGTCGATTTATTCCGTAGGCCTCGAACGTTCCAGGATAGTATGTTAGGCATTGAGGGAGGAGGTGGGGGTATTGTGGATCTTTGTGGCAGATCTCGTGGTCATCGTCGTTTGCTATTTCTGTTTCTTATTTTTCTTCTTTTTCTTATGTGGATTATTTTTTGGACTGCCGTTGGCCGATTCTTTAGCCCTATCGGAGCCCGTATTAGTACTGTCAACTGTCGTTAAGGAGGTGTCAGTGTCTTCTAACTCTGCCAGAGTGCATAGTAGATTATCACGATCTAGGAAGCCTGCTTCTTTGGCTTGCCAAAACCTCCCTGTAAGAGGGGAGCTGGGGCGGGGTGGAGCGACGACCTTATTGGAGGGATGGGTCCGCTTGGGATCTGCGTAATGGGGCGGAACACCAGGGGACGGCTGCTCTGCTTCCGTACCGGGAATAGAGGGGTGGTGGCCGACCGATGGCTGCACACCGGGGGACACCTGGCCGCAAAGGGAGTCAGGGGGATGAAGCGAAGGAGATTGGGGTGATTGGAAGGATTTGGAGGGACACGATGGCGTAGCCATTTGGAGGAAGGGTGGGGGACTATGATGGCAGCCGGTAGCTGGCGGCTCGAGAGTGCTATCAGAGGGGTCGTTGTCGAGAGTTCCGAAGGAGTTACGGAGGGTGATTGCGAGAGGAGAGGGTAGGGCGGTGACAGAGTCGGTCTGGGTGTGGGAGTGGACGGGCGGTGGTAGGGCAATCGTTGGCTTAGTAGAGGGATTGGGGGCAAGGCTGGCGGGGTAATGCGGGAGGAGGATGGCGCGCCTTGCTCGTGCGGCTTCCGGGGACCGGTTTTCTTGAGTTCGGGGTGGGCGCGGAAGCAGTGCTGCAAAGAATGGCCGCTCATCTGACAGTGTTGGCAGAAGATTATGCCGTTGTCGTACACCAGCGATTGGTTGTATGTCTGATCTCCGAGTTCTATCTCAATCAGTTTGGGTGGATCGTTGGCGAGGTCTTACTCTACGCATATCTTTGCGTAGTTACATTTTGAGAGGTTTTGCGTCTCTTCGACGATGGCCACCAGGGACCCGAATGAGCTGGCGATCCGTTTGAGGGCTGCTGCGGGAAAGCACACCAGAGGAAGATTTGGGAGGGTGATCCAAGAGGTAATAATGGTCGAATCGATTTTAGAGTTGAAATTCGGGGACCATTTGACAATTTTAGTGATCTTTGTGTCTATTTTGGTCTGTCCCTTCATCCACACTTTGTTGTAGTCCTGCTCGGAGGTTAGGTGTAGGAACATGTGTTTGGGATCGAGAGGAGCTATCTGGTATGTCGCCGAGAGGCCCCAACCGGTGATAGCCTCCTAACAATTGAGATTTTTGGGCATCCGGATCCGAACTTAAGGACGAAAGTCCTATTGAAGGAGAGGATAGAGAGCGGATCTCCGAGTTGGAGAAGGGGACCCGGATAGGGTATCCATCCGGAGGTGGCGCCAGATTGACGTCCGGCAGCTCCACTTCCGCGACCGGAGTGGGGGCGTGCTTCGCGCGATCCGGCCTAAAAACATTCGTGAATAAGGAAGCGCTAGCAAAGTCTCCGGAGGCCAAGGAGCCCGGAGAAGACAGGATGGGCAGACCGCGTCCCATGGAGGCGACTCCCGAAGGTGTGGGTAGAACGATGGGAGACCCGACACCAGCGTCCAAAGAGACGGAGGTCACCGGTACCAAAAGCCCGACGCCAGGAGGAGGATGGGAAGCGACTAACATGGCTGGCGCCAGGGAGGTGGAGGACACGTCAGGGACCTGGGGGGTTGGGGATGCGCCAGGGTGACCGGGGTGGTACCGCAGGAAGGTGTCAGAAAGGGTAGACCCCCGGCGGGATGACCGCACCGGCTACCGCCGGAGGAGACATGGCTTGCGCCAAGGTGGGACCCATGCAGGCAAAGGCCTGTGGGGGGAAGAAGTCCATACAGGAGATAGCCTGGAGGGCCGAGACCAGACCTAGCAAGGGGGTCCCCGAGGGAGCTGCGCTTTGTGCACAAAGGGATAGCAGCGCGGGGGGGCCCACGTAAAGCGAGGACACCCGCGTAAAGTGGGAGGCAGGTAGGCCCGCATAAAGAGGGGGCCCGCGTAAAGCGAGGACGCCTGCGTAGAGGGGGGCAGGTAGTCCCACGTAAAGATGGGGACCCCCATTCCACGTAGAGGGGGATGCAGCGAGTCCTGCGTAGAGCGGGGATCCCGAGCTCTCGGTAGCGCTGGCGTCAACGCCCTCCGATCGAAGAGCGTGGCCCACGAGGTTGCAGCTGTATATGGGACCCAACGCGTGAAGGGACGCGTGTTACGGCTCCATGCACTCCACCTGGAGGAAACCAAGGCAGGGCCGACTGAGCCTGCCGGGACAGGCCGTCCTACACTTTGGAGGGGGGTGGAGGCCACCGGAGCGGCAGATTTAACACCGGCTCCGGATGTGCCGAAGAGGGGGTCCACCGGAGCTGTACCGTGCAACCCTTCGGGAGGAAACCATGGCAGCAAAGGTCACCGAGGCAGGCCGTCCAACGTCGGAGAGGGGT
Organism: Iris pallida; assembly: GCA_029216955.1. NCBI lineage: Eukaryota > Viridiplantae > Streptophyta > Magnoliopsida > Asparagales > Iridaceae > Iris > Iris pallida. The sequence goes on from JANAVB010013398.1 coordinate 13,064,430, forward strand.
GGTGGAGGCCACCGGAGCGGCGGAGCTAACACAGGGGGCAACCGGGCTGGCGAGGTCGGCTCCAGAAGCGCCGAAGAGGGGGTCCACCGGAGCTGCGTCGAGGACCAGCCGACCAGGGCGAGATGCTCCTGCATCCAGATAAGGGAGGGTCGAGAAGGAGGGGGAGCAGGAGGGGAAAATCGAAGAAGGGGTGGTGGAGGCTAGGGACAGTTGTCCGGGGGCGGCACCCGAGGCAGGGGCAGCTATCCCCCTCCGCCGCCCGAGGCAGCCTGGCCGTCCAGCTCCTCATCTTGGGAAACAACAGTTGTCGCTTCCAAGAGATCGACAGCCGAATCTGAGGAAGAGGGACGCGGCTCCTGGCCCGGGACCGAGGCTGCTGGGCGTAGCGATGAGGAGACCGGAGGGGGAAGTCCAGCACTGGCGAACAAAGCGACCGTCCACGCGGGCAGATTCTGGGGTGGGGGCGTCCCAAGAATAGAGGGGAGGGAGGAGCGAGGGGCCGGCGACGGAGACCGAGGAGGGTCCAGCCGGCCTGGGTCCTTCCGGCCTGACGGGGGAGGCTGCCCGTCGGGGGTCCAGGTCCGCCGGAAGGGAAAGGACGGGGGGGTATGGGATATGGGGAGGAGCGTCGACTCCGACCGTGGCACCGACGGAGGGCGACATGGGCGCATGGCGGCGCCAACTGGCTGAAGAATGGAGGGACAGGAGCGGGATGGGAGGGGGCGGACGGCGGTGGGGGCCAGGAGGGGAAAGGGTTGCAAGTGGGAGCGGGTTGGGAAGAAAGCATCAGATTTATTATTATTATTATTATTATTATTATTATTATTATTATTATTATTATTATTATTATTATTATTATTATTATTATTATTATTATTATATATATATAGGCAATTGGGATATATATACATATATGATGGAAATAATTGAAAATAAAATTAGGTACTAAAACCCACAAGTCCATAATCTTAATACCATCATATAAACTCAGAAATTATGAGTTAAATCCCAGCAATTTAAAATATCACAAAACAATCCAACAATTTATATATATTGAAACCCGAAAACCAACTTAATGCCCAAAATGCAATATACACAATTAGAATTTACGAAACATGGCAAACACGAAGGTATCCTTGTGTGTGACGTGTTCGGGTACTCACGGGATCGAACTCGTGTCTGTATCGTGTTCATAGAGTGCGTATCAAAAAACTCGAAACGCGTGTCAAATGAATCGGTGCGAGTTTGATTTCTCGCTCGATTCCGAACCGATTCTCGTGAAACTTTGTGTACACCTAGGCTAACACGTCCCCGACCTACTGGCCGAGTTAGCGTGCGACCAAGTGTCGTGTCCGATGCGTACGAAGCCCTTGTCCACGCGTGGCCTATGCGCATGTGCATAGAACAGTGCACAGCGTCGTGCACGCGGGACGGCGAGCCTAGGGACTCGTGTGTCCCACCACACGTGTCGTGATCGTGTCCTAGGATGGGACAGGTATAGGGCTACACATAGGACACCCTGAATCGTGTCCATGTGTCCACACGTGTTGGCACGAAGGCTGTGTCAGCGGCGGCTGTGTGCGCACGCGCGTGCGCATGTGGACCCGTATGGTCGCGATTACTCCTTCGATATGACAAGAAGTCGGGCGAGGCTTGGGGACTGACATGTCAGTCGTTGCCTCCACCTCCACGCCAAGTGGCATGTGGCCACGTGGCATGTGTCGTACGAAAATAGCGTGCCATAGCAGGACACACGTGCAGCATGTTCGTGTCCTGTTTGGACACGAACACGAGCCCAATTCGTGTCGAAAACTACTGGGTCGGGATCCTTACGTCTAGGGCTATCCAAAAATATAAATAGATTCGAAAAATAACAAGTTTCGATACATTGGATAATTACGTCGAATACCTACGTTACAACTCCGTTTTGTACCGAACTGTGTGCCAGTACCTACGGTCTCTAAAGTCGTCAAGCTACATGTCTACGGGTCCGGTTTGAGGAGACGAACTCAACGGTATGTCCAGTTTTGGATTCCGATGAGCCGTGCACAAATTTGCCCGTTATAGCGGGTCGCAGGCCCGCCAAATAGGCGTTCCATTCGACCTTCTCAGAATCGGACCAAACTTGCCATACAGCACCAGAAAAACGATACGGTCCTGTTGCACAAGTTTCGTCTCGATACTACGAACGTACACGAAGTTATGGCCAAGTTTGCAAAAGGTCGATACGGGGGCATCTCGACGGATACGTACTGATTTCGTCGCGCACACGCAACAAAATCGAGTTCCGTCAGTTCTCACACGTCGACAACATCCATACGCGCCTTTCAATGCATATAGTGCGCGACTACGTCGCCCGGTTTGTCGGGGCACACGCCATATCGGGGTGAATTTCTAAGTTTTGTTAGTTCGAAAACAAGTTTTTCTTGATTCTTAATGACGTGTAACTTCCTGTATAAAAGATGAAAAATTATTCTGTAAAAAGGGTTTCGATCCCCTATATGTTGTTTATAACTACCTTAAATTAGTTTATGAAAAATCTCATTACTTAGTTCGGGAAAGGCCGTCCAAATCAGCACTCTGGCTGGATTGGATACTATTCTGTTTCTCGTAGAGTTGGGACTTTGGCCTGACTTTGCCTCGATTTTTCGACGAATACGAATCAGTTCGCCTTGAACTAACTAGCAGTGCTCCTAGATGGTTATATTGGTATTCTACAGGATTTTACGAAAACGAAAACGAAAACGCTCGAGTATAAAAAGAGAAATACTGCGATGAACGAACATACCATAAGGTATGACGACAGAACCCTCTGTTTGCCGCGCGGTGGCTATTGTTGCCGTCTCCGGCCAGCCGTCGCACAGTGGCGCGCGCAATGCCAGGGAGTCGTCGACGATTGGGGTGTGCACGAGTTTACAGGGGAGTCGCTAGGGTTTTTGGTGTATAGAATACTATATATAACATCAATATATATATCGATGGGGAGAGGTTGTAAGGGTCGCGGGTTTTTGGAGTTGGGTGTCTCGCAAGATCTTCGGATCTCGCAGGAAATTGCCCTTTTTCTATTTTTTTATTTTTCTTTTTCTTTTATTATGTATATATATATATATATATATATATATATATATATATATATATATATATATATATATATATATATATATATATATATATAGATAAATACACACACACACACACACATATATATATATGTGTGTGTGTGTGTGTGTGTATTTATCTATATATATATATATATATATATATATATATATATATATATATAGATAAATACACACACACACACACACATATATATATATGTGTGTGTGTGTGTGTGTGTATTTATCTATATATATATATATATATATATATATATATATATATATATATATATATATATATATATATATATTTATTTATTTATATATAATATATATATATATATATATATATATATATATATATATATATATATATATATATATATACCTCTAAAATCTCACAAATTTCAAAATAAAATCTAAATCTTATCTATCCATTATTTAATGTATTTAAATATAGGTACATATATATTTAAATTGTTGACAATAAAAAATAGAAACCGATAATAGTAACTTATGAATAATAATTATGTTTATTTATTCGTAACAAAATACCATTAATAATAATAAAATATTAGAAAAATCAAATGATGGTTTTGGTGGACTTATACCACACACCCTTATACGGGTCAAGAAAATTATATAACTTATTAAACATTATTTAATAATAATAATAAAAACAATACTTGTACCAATAATTTTAAAAATTAGAAATAGTACATGAAAATCTAAAATAATTTACGAAATATTTCTACGTACATAAAATATGTCCACGTGGCCACCTTGGTCCCATCACATGCCTACCTGGGCTTAAATTTGGTTCGGGCCCAGTTCGGACTGAATTGGACAAACCGGGTTATCTAAAAATTAATATTTAATTAAAATAATTTAATTGAGTCAATTTACAACTTGGCCTGGTTTTCCTAGTTTGGACATCATTATGGCTAGGCTTCCCCCGGCATGGCTAGTACACTAGTCAAGGCACACTGCTACATCTTCCGTGCCAAAATTCATGGTAGTCTTGTGCCCCAAAATTCAACAATGGCTAAGGTCATTTCTAAGAAAAATCATAAATTTGAAAATTTCGGTGCGATAGCCAAAAATAATTATTATATATATTATTTTGTAACTATAAAAATAAAAATATTTTTTCCAAAATATGTACGCTCGCACATATTCGCACTCGTCGAGCAATTACGAAAAACAAAATTTTGCGCACGACGTACAATACAACTACACGACGTACAATAAAATAATAAATAAAAGAAAATAATCAGTGCCAAATTTATATATAAAAGAAATAGTAGAAAAAAATTAGGGGTTTTACATCCTACCCAACTTAAAAGAATTTTATTCTCGAAATTAAGAATTAGTGGGGGTGAAAAGACACAAGGGGGTATCGATGGGGAACAAACAATGACAATGTTTCCACAAAATTATGTCGTAGGAAATCGTGATCTAAATCATAGAATTTAACACGGTATGATTACGAGGGGAGTTACGGCACGAGTGGAAGATTAAGCGTTTAAAGTTTAAATCAAGAGTATCATGTAATAAAGAATGATATGGTATTAAGAGAAAATAAGTTAGAGGCACGAACAAGAGAAAATAAGTTAGAGACCTAGTAGGTTGAGGCACGAATAAGAGATCGATTAGGTTCATGCCTAAATTAAGTGATTTGGAAGGTTCATGATAGCGAATATAGGGCCAAGAAAAGGATGAGTGGTTTAGGATGAAGATATAGCAACATCGAGTAAGAATGGTCATAGTCGATAGGAAGGCTAGAGGAAGTTCTAGTATAACGCCTTCGTCCTTCTAAAATAGGTGAAGGCAAAAGCAATATAGAGTTTGAAAGTGGCGTTATCAAATATGATACGTGTTTCAAAGACGACCAAAAATTTCAAAGGAATTGTCAAGACAATCGTGGATGGGACTCTAAAGGACAAGTTTAGCTATGTCCTCATCCACGTAGAACGATAGATAAAAGCGAACCAAAGTGCACTCGGTTGATCAGACCATCATGCACCAGTTCTGATTAGACAATATGTTAGTGAGTGGCCGCTCAATATCATATGCCTTGATCAAGCTCGACAAAGAATTAGCTTACAAATACTAGGCAATATTAGCATCATTAGTCTAGATAGTAGAACATATGCACGATGGTAGATGAAATAAATACAAATATAAATAGTCTAAGAGTCATAAGGATCTAAGTCTTGTTTATTCCTATACCATCATTCTACGGTTTTATTGACCAAGGCTTGGTTGACCAAGGCTTGGTTGACCAAGGGTTAAATTCCTCTAGTCTCTATGGTCTAGATAATACTATTTGTATTCCCTTAATGGTCAAGGGTGTGATAGGTCATGGGGTATTCCACCCAACTTAAAGAATTAAGCTAAGGGGGTTTGGGACAACTAACTAGTAGGGTCAATCTCTAGTAAGCACGAAGGGAATATAAGAATTATGATAGAAGGAATCAAGCAAGATGCAGTCGATGAGTCGAACGATAGTTCGAATATGGAATCGAGGAAAAAGGTCAAGTTTGTGGATGATATCCTAGACTTCTAATCCTATTTGCAGGCTTGCTTGGTACGGTAAAGTAACCAAACAATTTATCTTGACCTGCATGGGCCACCACAAAAACATGTAACGCCCAGTCCTAAAATACGTAGGACTAGGAACGTAGACATGCCAGCTGTATACATCCGAAGTACACTCCAATATATGGAAATCTTGTATGAATACATAAGCTGTAAAATACAGTAGAACCATAACTAATCTCATCCACACAAAATAAAAGAATAGAAGATATCATATAATCAACTATGAAATTATCATTTGGTACATGTAGTTGGGCGGAGAAAAATCCACTATCAACTGTGAAAAAAATACATAACAAAGAAAGATTTTGGCGAGCGAAGCGAAGACGATCCAAGTGCAATCATCCTCGAAGAAATAGCGATGATCATGGCTAGAGCTAGAACACCTGCGAAAGACAATAGCACACACCTGACGAGATAACCAGGTCCTCAGAGGGACGTAACAAGACACATAATATCATACCATATAAACTGAATAAATATTGCTCAAATAAATAAGTCAATTGAATTATAACATGGTCCAATATACACCTATTGAACGAGCGTACCATCTCCCCAACCAAACAAGGACAGAAGATGATAAACTAATTTACGGTGACGTATCTTTCCACGCTATGAATCCAATATGGTATCCGGACCCCAACAAGGTTTAATACCTTCTCACCGAAGTAGTAAGCCACACCTACAATCAAACAAGGACAAGATGTGACAAAGTAATCCGCGACAAGTTATTGCTCCAAGCTACGGTCAGATACAAGAACCCAACCCAAGAGTACTCATACCTAACGGATAAGGGCGCCTAACCAAATCTAAGTGAATGCAGTTTTAAGAACAGTTCATGGTCGCATGACTACCGGGTCAAGTCAAAAAAATACTAATGCGGTACCTCAGTAGCGAGTCACAACACCATATACTATTCCTCAGTATCGAGCGAGTCTATAGCATATAGTCTACCTATCATTCCTCAGTAGAGAGCGAGTCTACGATAGATAGGGTGGTAGTCAACTTCCAATCATGTTCACCCCGCCCAATGCCAACTCATAATTGCTAAGTCTTCTAGCATGCAATTCTATTAGCAGTTATTTCCTAACGCACGGCTTACACGTACTGGTGGCCAGCCAATCACGCATGTTCGAGTCCTATATGTGACTCACAACAACGTGGTATAAATGTGTCAAGGCCTATGAATACAAAACACAAAGGTGGTCCCTTAACTCTAAGTTTAATGTGTAAAAAAATAATACATAGCAGGAAATATAACTGAACAGTAAGTTCTAACAGTTTATGTCATGTATCACAGTTTATTTTGCTTAAAGAAAATAATGAATAATGCATGAGATATGAGCTAAAATAAATAAACAGCAAATGGCAAGGTGTCTTGCCTGAGGGTGGTACGAGATATAGCAAAATCCAACCGTCAGAATCGTCAACACGAAATTCAAAATTCATAAGGAGCTTCGGATGCTGAAACAAACATCACGAACGAGTTTGGAATAAAAGATATGCCTAGGAAATGCCTGTCCAAAAGTTAAATTCTGGAACAGGGGCAAAATCGTAAGTTGGGGTCAAAATGCTGTCCGCCGTTGGACCTGTTTTGTACCGAACTGCGTGTCAGTATCTACAGTCTCTAAAGTCGTCAAACTATATATCTACGGGTCCGGTTTGAGGAGACGAACTCAACGGTATGTCCAGTTATGGATTCTGATGAACCGTGCACAAATTCGCCCGTTAGAGCGGGTCGCGGGCCCGCCAAATAGGCGTTCCATTCTACCTTCTCAGAATCGGACCAAACTTGGCATACAGGACCAGAAAAATGATACGGTCCTATTGGCGTAAGTTTTGTCTCGATAAGATGAACATACACGAAGTTATGGCCAAGTTTGCAAAAGGTCGATACGGGGACATCTCGACGGATACACACTGATTTCGTCGCGCACACGCAACGAAATCGAGTTCGGTCAGTTCCCACACTCGAAAACATCCATACGCTCCTTTTGATAAGTATAGTGTGCGACCATATTGCCCGGTTTGTCGGGGCACACGCCGTATCGAGGTGAATTTCTAAGTTTTTGTTAGTTCGAAAACAAGTTTTTCTTGATTCTTAATAACGTGTAACTTCCTGTATAAAAGATGAAAATTTATTCTGTAAAAAGGGTTTCGATCCCCTACATGTTGCTTATAACTACCTTGAATTTGTTTATGAAAAATCTTATTATTTAGTTCGAGAAAGGCCATCCAAATCAGCATTCTGGCTGGATTGGATACTGTTCTGTTTCTCGTCGAGTTGGGATTTTGGCCTGACTTCGCCTCGGTTTCTCGGCGAATACGAATCAGTTCGCCTTGAACTAACTAGCAGTGCTTCTAGATGGTTATATTGGTGTTCTATAGGATTTTACAGAAACGAAAATGCTCGAGTATGGAAAGAGAAATACTGCGATGAACGGACATACCTTAAGGTATGACGACAGAACCCTCTGTTTGCCGCGAGGTGGCTGTTGCTGCCGCCTCCGGCCAGCCGGTGGCCAGCCGTCGCACAGTGGCGCGCACAACGCCAGGGAGTCACCGAGGGTTGGGGTGCGCATGAGTTTACAGGGGAGGCGCTAGGGTTTTTGGTGTATAGAATACTATATATATAACATCAATATATATATATATATCGATGGGGATAGGTTGTAAGGGTCGCGAGTTTTTGGAGTTGGGTGTCTCGTGAGATCTTCGGATCTATATATACCTCTAAAATCTCACAAATTTCAAAATAAAATCTAAATCTTATCTATCCATTATTTAATGTATTTAAACATAGGTACATATATATTTAAATTATTGACAATAAAAAATAGAAACCGATAATAGTAACTTATGAATACTAATTAGGTTTATTTATTCGTAACAAAATACCATTAATAATAATAAAATATTAGAAAAATCAAATGATGGCTTTGGTGGACTTATACTACACACCCTTATCCGGGTCTAAAAAATTATATAACTTATTAAACATTATTTAATAATAATAATAATAAACAATACTTGTACCAATAATTTTAAAAATTAGAATAGTACATGAAAATCTAAAATAATTTATGAAATACTTCTACGTACATAAAATATGTCCACATGGCCACCTTGGTCCCATCGCATGCCTATCTGGGCTTAAATTTGGTTCGGGCCCAGTTCGGGCTGAATTGGACAAATCGGGTCATCTAAAAATCAGTATATAAATAATATTTAATTAAAATAATTTAAATGCGTCAATTTACAACTTGGCCTGGTTTTCCTATTTTGGACATCATTATGGCTAGGCTTCCCCCGGCATGGCTAGTACACTAGTCAAGGCACACTGCTACATCTTCCGTACCAAAATTCATGGTAGTCTTGTGCCCCAAAATTCAACAATGGCTAAGGTCATTTCTAAAAAAAAATCATAAATTTGAAAATTTCGGTGCGATAGCTAAAAATAATTATTATATATATTATTTTGAAACTATAAAAATAAAAATGTTTTTTCCAAAATATGTACGCTCGCACATATTCGCACTCGTCGAGCAATTACGAAAAACAAAATTTCGTGCATGACGTACAATACAACTACGCGACGTACAATAAAAATAATAAATAAAAGAAAATAATCAGAGCCAAATTTATATATAAAAAATAGTAGAAAAAAATTAGGGGTTTTACATCAACAGTTACAACAGCATTTGTGACCTTGCTTGGAGATGCTGTCAGGTCGATAATAAAAGAAGAAAATTGAGAAGTAGTAGGCTTGTTAAGGCGAAGGTCGATAACAAGAGGCTCAGAAGAGGTGAGTTTCCTTTGCTCTACTTTTTCAGTAGGAGGAGCAAGAGTGATGGTTAGCATCTGAGAGGAGGAAGGACGAGAGGTGTGTCCTTTGATTGGAATCACCAAAACATCATCCAGATTGCCTTTTGATTTTCCTTAGTGTCCATAGCCAATACGACCTTCATGTACTCTTCCTTGTACATTTTGGAGTCTGTATAGTAGGCTTCGACACCTCGAAAAGGATTGAGGTCAGCAATTTCCTTCTTGATTTCTTCGTTATCATCAACGTATTTGAAGCATTGATGGAGCGTGGATGGAACAATGTTATGTTCATGCAACCACAGCCTTTCTAGTAACAGATTATAGGAAACGTAGATGTCAATCACATAGCAGGTAACTTTTGTACGGAGATTACCGATTTGGACTCTCAGGCGGATCTTTCCCAATGGTTTACTCTTTCCAGAATTGAATCCAAGAATAGTTGTAACCGTCGCTGAGAGACTATGGACTAGAATCTTTAGAGAATCCAGCAAAGTCTTAGGAATTATGCTGAATGCGGACCCGGGGTCTACGAGGATACGATCCACCCTCATAGTGTCGACGTACACAGTAAAATAAAGGGGTCGGTCGTGCCGATTGTCCTCTAACAGTATATCATCCTGGGTGAAGGTAATTTTTGGCATTATTTCCATCATACTATGACATTGAGGGCGTGCCACAGGTTCTTCATCCGACTTCTTGAGATGTGAAAGACAGGCATCAGCTTGCATCAGAGCTTCGCTTAATGTTTCTTTAGTTTCCTTCGAGAGATGAATGAGCTCGAAGATTGATAGTCTTGCCGAAGTATTAACTATTTGAGCCAATATGTTAAAGTTATATGGCTTTGGAAGACCTTGCAGTGGGGTCTTCTTTAAGTTCTTGTCAAAATGAACCTGCTACTTGTGTTTATCATCTGTTTTCGGTTTAGAAGGACCCGAATCAGCTGGTGTCACGCCCCAGAACCAGAATACTGGAGAGCGGGGGCAGACATAGCCAGCTACGTATATTGAAATAGAAACCACCTCGATATACGGTCACGGCTGTCTAGATATGTGAGGGTTTTCTACAAGCCAACAGTCTCTTATGGTCATGAACAAGCCTAGTGTCTCAATCACCACAAGTAAGTAAAGTCGCAAGATGTATGATCATTAAATATACAATAATAAGGCGTCCCAAATATTATATATTCAGCTGATCATGAAGCTAGTCGTTACAAAATGTTAGGACTAGCAAGAGTTTAGTCATACATGATCAACCCTAGGATTTGTCAATCATGTTTACAGCCCGTAGGCAGACAGTAAGTAAAAGTGCTCCGAGCTAACAGGTGCTCGTCGGCTAAACGCCTCAAAAGAATAATTTTTACAATAGAGTGAGCGAAACAAATAGAAAACCCACTCTTGGCCCGGATTCCGTCTAGTGTTCACCATTGGGCTGGAAGCTTGGTAGATCCTCGGGAGCTGCTCCGAAATCTGGCCACACAAAATCAGCTGGGTCAACCCCAGATAGAGCAAGTGCCACAAGGGGGCCACGAAATAAGAACAAAAGCCAGCAATCAGCACAGAAAATCTAATATTAAAGCTAAAATTACGAAAACATGCCAGAATGATATACGACGAGATAACCATGGAACTATTCCGATAGCCAGGTTACAACCCGTAAACCAAACAAGGACCAGGGTTGTAACCCTTCATCTGAACAGAACTTGGTTTCCCACCATTTATCGACAAGATAATAATGTAAGAAATCAAGACAGGAAGCAATCTTGTACTGGATCAAGACATGGCTAAACTGGTTATTCCTCATTCAATCAATCACGGCCAAGCAGATCCTACGGCTTACTACTTTAACTAACTAGGGTTATCACATGCCTAATTACTAACAAGATGCAGTGAGATTGTTCCATAGCCACAAGCCCTGCAGACCATCCAGGCTACCCAGGACGAAAGATTAGTGTTGAACTCAGGTGGGTACATCGTCCAGGAGACAAATGTACCCTTAGGTGACTTAGAGGGTGCAACACTCGACGGTGCGCTGGAAATGTGCCCTACTCGACGGCAGGCTACAGATCCCAAGAGCGCCCAGGTAACGGGATTGCCTGTAGCTGTGTCATCTCTTCATGACTACTGAGTTATTCTAGTTATTAACCTTAATCCATTTTAGTAGGTACTCCTGACCGTGGTACTCAGGAGTCCCATCCTAGACATGATGCGAGACTGGACAAGTGGATTTAACAAGCAAGTAAGAAAGAACCACCCACGGTGTCAAGGCAAGTCAAGTTAAGTTATCAAGATAAATCATATCAGGGTACTTGTCAGGAGTGCGCCACGACGGGCCACTATCATGTCAGGTTGGTCATGTCAGGAGTGCACCACTACGGGTCACTGTCGTGTTATGCTAGTTCCTTGTCATACCAAGCCATGTACAATAGTCATTTCAAACAAATTAAGTAAAATTAAGTTCATGACAAAAGGCGTAAGGATATAAAATGGACATGAAATATCTAATAAAATATCAAAATACGGGTCAGGGGATGCGTACGCACAAAAGCACGCACGAAGGGGGAATGCATACGCAATATAACACGCACGCAGGAGGGCAGCGTATGTGAAAGTCACGCACGCTCAAGGGGGCAGCGTATGTGAAAAGTCACGCACGCTCAAGGGGCAGCGTGGGTGAAAAGTCACGCACGCTATAGGGAGCAGTGTGTGAAAGTCACGCACGCTACAGGGGCAGCAGTGTGTGAAAGTCACGCACGCTACAGGGGAGCAGTGTGTGAAAGTCACGCACGCTACAGGGGCAGCAGTGTGTGAAAGTCACGCACGCTACAGGGGAGCAGTGTGTGAAAGTCACGCACGCTCAAGGGAGCAGCTGTGAAAGTCACGCACACTCAAGGGAGCAGCTGCGTGAAAATCACGCACACTCAAGGGAGCAACTGCGTGAAAGTCACGCACACTCAAGGAGACACGCTTCCAACAGGAAGCGTACTCAAGCCTGCGTACGCAGCGCTAAAGAGCGCGCATAGCTCAGTGTGCGTAAGCTAAACAGCTATGCACACTGCTCACTGTCTTCTCCAAACAGCAAGAACACCAAGAAAGAACCCAAAGCTTCACAAGTTCACAACTTGGCCATCCGAACTCCAAATCCGGATTTCCAAGGCTCCAACTGGAGTGAAACTGAAAGCTCTTCCACATGGAAACATCAGAACTCAAAGAAAACCAACCAAAATGGATCAAAACATGTAAAATCCGAAAATAGCAATAACTTAGATCTACATCAACAGAGACTCCAAATCATAAAAACCCAAGAACTAATGTTGATCTCCATGTCCTAAACTAGCAAATGGACAAAGAAAAGAGGGTCCTCATGTAGTGGCAAGATGCACTTGCCTAGGGTTAGGAGAGTGCGTAGAGGAAGGGGAAGAAGAAGAAGAAAAAAATTAATGGAGGAAGTTATGAGGAGAGAGAGTGGTAGGTGGGGATATAAAGAGGGAGAGTTGTGGTGGGTTGAGGGTGCAGCATAGGGCTAGGGTGTTCCAACACATAAAACCGAACCAAACCGAACCAACCCAATTAAAATCGAGCCAAGCCAAAAACCCAAATACGAGAAATACCGAAATTTCACAAGCTGAGAAAAATAAAAATACATGCCAAAAATCCAGATACGAGTATAAATACGAAATACTGGAAATACGGGAAATGAGGGTGACAACTCTACCCACCTTAAAAGAATTCCGTCCTCGGAATTTAATCAAGGAGCTAGAGATTGCCACGACAAGCTACACTAAGCACAGGCAAGTTACACTAAGCAGTTCAATCATACAATCATACAATGCAAGCAAGGAAGGGAAAACGTAAGGCATAAGAAAGACATTATACCTCACGAGTCAAACAGGTAGGGATATCGCGATCGAATGTCGTCCTCACGCTCCCACGTTGACTCACCTAGAGAGTGATGACCCCAAGCAATACGGACTAATTTAATAGTCTTGTTCTTGAGTATCTTTTCCCTCCGGTCCAAAATAGACACGGGCCTCTCCTCATACGAAAGGTTGGTACCAACAACCAATTCTGAATGGTCTAGGATGTGGCTCGGGTCCGGAATATACCGTCGTAATTGGGACACATGGAATACATCATGTGCCTCACTTAGCGACGGCGGAAGAGCGAGACGATAGGATACATCTCCTACTCGCTCCAGAATATCGAACGACCCTATATACCTAGGACTAAGCTTTCCCCGCACGCCAAAGCGAATGACGTCGCGGTTAGGCGAGATCCTAAGGAATACATGGTCGCCGACAGCAAATTCTAAGGGACGCCGATGAGCATCGGCCCAATGGCGCTGGCGGTCCTGGGCAACTCGGAGGTGATCTCTGACCTTCCTGACCACTTCAACTGTCTAGAAAATCAACTCGGGTCCGAGCATCTGCCTCTCTCCGACATCGTCCCATGCTAGCGGGGATCTGCACTTCCTGCGAAAGAGAGCCTCGAAGGGTGCCATCTGGATACTAGCCTGATAACTGTTGTTGTACGAGAATTCCACCAGGTGCAGATGATTCTCCCATGAACCACCGAAGTCAAGGGTACAGGATCTCAACATATCTTCAAGGGCTGGATTGTGCGCTCTGATTGGCCATCTGTCTGCGGATGATATGCTGAACTGAACTGGAGACGGGTTTCCAAACTCTTCTGCAAGCTGCGCCAAAAATATGATATAAATCTTGAATCCCTGTCTGAGATGATGCTGACTGGCACACCGTGAAGCCTGACGATCTGCCTGAGATACATCTCTGCTAACTGCGCCGTCGACTGTCCAACTCTGAATGGAAGAAAGTGTGCCACCTTGGTAAGCCTGTCCACAATTACCCAAATAGCATCTCTGTCGGCCGGAGATCTGGGCAATCCGGTCACGAAATCCATGGTTATATGTTCCCATTTCCATTCTGGGATCGGTAAGGGTTGAAGAAGTCCAGCGGGCCTCTGATGTTCAGCTTTAACCTGTTGGCAAACCAAACACCGAGAGACAAACCGGGCTATCTCCCTCTTCATGCCATTCCACCAGAAATGCTGACGGATATCACGGTACATCTTCGTACCACCCGGATGAATAGAATACTGTGAACTGTGGGCTTCTGCCATGACTTCCTGTCTGATATCTCCACTGGGTACACAAAGACGAGTGCCGTGCCGAAGGGTACCGTCTTCATGGATACATAACTCTGGCCTTCTTCCTGCTTCACACTCTGCTCTGAGTCGCTGGATCTTGGAGTCTGTTGACTGCGCCACCCGGATCCTCTCAACTATGCTGGACTGAACCTGTAGACTGGCCATCAATGCCACACTGGTAGGAAGAACCACTTCAATTCCCATCTTCTGAAGATCTGCCAATAATTCTGGTTGTGCCGTCAGGAAATAAACTCCGGCTCTCCTGCTCAATGCATCTGCTACAACGTTGGCCTTCCCGGGATGATACTGCAAATCCATATCATAATCCACCAATAGCTCGAGCCATCTTCTCTGCCGCATATTAAGGTCCTTCTGGGTGAAAACATACTTCAGGCTCTTATGATCAGTAAAGATCTCCACTCTATCTCCGTACAAGTAGTGTCTCCACAATTTCAAGGCAAACACTACCGCCGCCAGTTCCAAGTCGTGGGTCGGGTAATTCTTCTCATGATCACGAAGTTGGCATGACGCATAAGATATTACCTTCCCATGCTGCATCAAGACACACCCCAATCCTCTGCCTGAAGCGCCGTAATAAACTGTGAATCCTCCGGTCCCATCTGGAAGGGTGAGAATGGGAGCCGTTATCAAACCTCGCTTCAACTTCTCAAATGATTCCTGACACTCTGCTGTCCAAACAAACGGCACATCTTTGCGGGTCAACTGGGTAATCGGCGCTGAAATCCTTGCGAAATCTGAAACGAACCGCCGGTAGTAGCCGGCTAATCCAAGGAAGCTGCGAACCTCGGCCACTGAGCTGGGTACCGACCATGACTCGATAGCCACAATCTTCTGGGGATCCACTTCCACTCCTCCTCTGGTAATGATGTGACCCAAGTATGAAATACGATCGAGCCAGAACTCATATTTACTGAACTTGGCGTACAACTGATGCTCCCTAAGCGTCTGAAGGACGACTCTGAGATGCTGTTCATGCTCTGCTTCACTCTTGCTATAGACCAGGATGTCATCTAGGAACACGATCACAAATTGGTCCAAGTAAGGCATGAAAATACAATTCATGAGGTCCATGAATACGGCCGACGCATTGGTCGCCCCAAAGGGCATAACAAGGAACTCCCAATGTCCATACCTCGATCTGAATGTTGTCTTCGGGATGTCCTGCTCTCTGACTCTGATCTGGTGGTATCCTAACCGCAAGTCGATCTTCGAGAACACTGAAGCCCCTCTGAGCTGATCAAACAAGTCATCTATCCTCGGAAGAGGGTATCTGTTCTTGATTGTCACTGAATTCAAGGTACGATAATCAACACATAGCCTGGACGTACCATCCTTTTTTTTTACAAGAAGCATCGGGGCTCCCCAAGGCGATCCACTTGCACGGATGAATTCCTTGGTCCTCAGTTCTTCAATCATCTTGTACAAAATCTCCAATTCTGAAGGTGCCATTCTGTAGACTCGCTCTGATACTGGTGCTGTCCCGGGAATCAATTCTATAGTAAACTCAATCTCCCGCTCTGGCGTCATCCCTGGAAGCTCCTCTGGAAAGAAATTTGGAAACTCTTCAACTATCCGGGGTAACTGCACTGCTGCTACTGCCATCCGCAATGCTGGGGAAGACGGCTCCACTGCGCCTCTGGAAAATGAAAACTCTGGCTCGCCGGGGATACTAAAGACAACTCTGCCAATATGGCAGTCTATCCTAGCATACTGGTTCCTCAACCAATCTATGCCTAGGACTACATCATAGTCTGTCATAGGAAACTCTATGAATCTAGCGGGGAACTCCCTACCGCTAACTACGATCCGACACGAGGAAAACACTCGATCTACTCCCACAAGACCATTACCAGTAAGTATATTGAGCCTCACTGATAATGACTCAGGCTCCAATCCTATCCATGTCGCGAATCGTGCAGACATGAATGAATACGATGCACCAGAATCAAACAATACCGAAGCTGGAAAGGAGTTGACGAGAATAGTACCTGCCACTACCTCACCTGGTGCAACTTCTTCTTCCATAGCCATCATCATGGCCTGACCTTGTCCTCTGGCTGCTGGTCCCCTCTGCTGGAAACCTCTCTGCCTACTCTGAGTCTGAGCTTGGGCTTGTACATACTGCTGGGGGTGCTGTTGCTGGAATGCCTGAGACTGAGGCGGCAAGGGCCTCGAAGACTGATACTGCTGCTGCTGAAATGGTGCTGGGGCCGGTCCTCTCACCGAAGAGCTAGAAGGGTTGGATGCTGATGAACCACCCCTATTCGGGCAAGCCCCTATCCTATGATCTGCTGCTCCACAAGCCAGGCACAATCCCTGCGCCCTGCGACAGTCTGCCACCACATGCCCTGGCTTCCCGCAATGAGAACACCCCATCGCGGAAGTCTGCTTCTGCTTCTACTGCTGCAGGTACGTCGGGGTCGAATACTAAATCGACGTTACTGAGGCCGCCCGCCTCGGAGTTCCAATGGTCAATTCCCTAGCTGCCGGGGCTGGAGCTGATGATTGGTGCATCTGACTGTGGGACCGCTTCCTGCTCCCGGTCCTATCCACGATCCTCTGGGAGGTGTACTCATGCCTCCTAGCTGCTCTCAAGACTGCATCGAACGTCTGGTGCTCGAACTGCTCAACCGCCAACAAGATCTCCAAATGTAGTCCCTGTTGGAACCGCTGGGCCCTATCAAACTCGGTCGCCACCAAGGTGGGGGCAAACCTACTGAGCCTAGAAAACTCCGATGTATAACTGTCGACTGTTCTGCCTCCTTGCTTCAAGTTGGTAAATCTGGTCTGCAGGTCGTACCGAGCCACAGCATCAAAGTACTTCGTCTGGAATCTCTCTCTAAACACTGCCCAAGCAATGGGTGCCACTAATCCCATTGCCTGAGTCGCCCACCAACTGCGAGCCAAGTCCAACAACTGCAGGCGTACTACGGCCACCTTCTCATTCTCGGGTGTTCTAGCTGCTTCCAGAACCACCTCGGTATCCTGAAGCCATGCATCCGCAGCAATCGCATCCTCGCTGCCGTCGAAGAAAGGAGGGTTCAATCGCTTGAAGCTGTTCGCCGCCTGGTTCCCTGGATATCCGCCTCGGGTCAAAGCATCTTGAACTGTCTGGTGCAGGGCATCGCTTCGACGATCCTGGGAAGCTATCAAGGTTCTGATGAGGCCTACTAAGGTACCATCATCTGGCTCTGCAGGCTGGACGGGCCAAACTGGTGACTCTCCTCCAGTGGGTATCACTCTAGAGGCGACTCCGGAATGCTGGGCTTGATCTCCAGGTTGCTGCTGATCTGCGGGAAGTGCTCCACCTCGTCGATCGGTAAGACCAGGAACAGTGCCGCTGAAGAAGACGACACAGGAAAACAATAAGGAAGGACCAGGACAGATCAACGATACAAGCATGTAATCAGGGCAAGAATTTTAGGGATTTGAAAATACGGGCGGAGATCAAAGGCGAATACTGATTGAGACATCTATTCGGTAAACCCTCACATTTCTTGATTGACAAGACCTGCATGGGCCACCACTTAAACCATGTCACGCCCCAGAACCAGAATACTGGAGAGCGGGGGCAGACATAGCCAGCTACGTATATTGAAATGGAAACTACCTCGATATACGGTCACGGCTGTCTAGATATGTGAGGGTTTTCTACAAGCCAACAGTCTCTTATGGTCATGAACAAGCCTAGTGTCTCAATCACCACAAGTAAGTAAAGTCGCAAGATGTATGATCATTAAATATACAATAATAAGGCGTCCCAAATATTATATATTCAGCTGATCATGAAGCTAGTCGTTACAAAATATTAGGACTAGCAAGAGTTTAGTCATACATGATCAACCCTAGGATTTGTCAATCATGTTTACAGCCCGTAGGCAGACAGTAAGTAAAAGTGCTCCGAGCTAACAGGTGCTCGTCGGCTAAACGCCTCAAAAGAATAATTTTTACAATAGAGTGAGCGAAACAAATAGAAAACTCACTCTTGGCCCGGATTCCGTCTAGTGTTCACATTGGGCTGGAAGCTTGGTAGATCCTCGGGAGCTGCTCCAAAATCTGGCCACACAAAACCAGCTGGGTCAACCCCAGATAGAGCAAGTGCCACAAGAGGGCCACGAAATAAGAACAAAAGCCAGCAATCAGCACAGAAAATCTAATATTAAAGCTAAAATTACGAAAACATGCCAGGATGATATACGACGAGATAACCATGGAACTATTCCGATAGCCAAGTTACAACCCGTAAACCAAACAAGGACCGGGGTTGTAACCCTTCATCTGAACAGAACTTGGTTTCCCACCATTTATCGACAAGATAATAATGTAAGAAATCAAGACAGGAAGCAATCTTGTACTGGATCAAGACATGGCTAAACTGGTTATTCCTCATTCAATCAATCACGGCCAAGCAGATCCTACGGCTTACTACTTTAACTAACTAGGGTTATCACATGCCTAATTACTAACAAGATGCAGTGAGATTGTTCCACAACCACAAGCCCTGCAGACCATCCAGGCTACCCAGGACAAAAGATTAGGGTTGAACTCAGGTGGGTACATCGTCCAGGAGACAAATGTACCCTTAGGTGACTTAGAGGGTGCAACACTCGACGGTGCGCTGGAAATGTGCCCTACTCGACGGCAGGCTACAGATCCCAAGAGCGCCCAGGTAACAGGATTGCCTGTAGCTGTGTCATCTCTTCATGACTACTGAGTTATTCTAGTTATTAACCTTAATCCATTTTAGTAGGTACTCCTGACCGTGGTACTCAGGAGTCCCATCCTAGACATGATGCGAGACTGGACAAGTGGATTTAACAAGCAAGCAAGAAAGAACCACCCACGGTGTCAAGGTAAGTCAAGTTAAGTTATCGAGATAAATCATGTCAGGGTACTTGTCAGGAGTGCGCCACGACGGGCCACTATCATGTCAGGTTGGTCATGTCAGAAGTGCACCACTACGGGTCACTGTCGTGTTATGCTAGTTCCTTATCATACCAAGCCATGTACAATAGTCATTTCAAACAAATTAAGTAAAATTAAGTTCATGACAAAAGGCGTAAGGATATAAAATGGACATAAAATATCTAATAAAATATCAAAATACGGGTCAGGGGATGCGTACGCACAAAAGCACGCACGCAGGGAGAATGCATACGCAATATAACACGCACGCAGGAGGGCAGCGTATGTGAAAGTCACGCACGCTCAAGGGGGCAGCGTATGTGAAAAGTTACGCACGCTCAAGGGGCAGCGTGGGTGAAAAGTCACGCACGCTATAGGGAGCAGTGTGTGAAAGTCACGCACGCTACAGGGGCAGCAGTGTGTGAAAGTCACGCACGCTACAGGGGAGCAGTGTGTGAAAGTCACGCATGCTACAGGGGCAGCAGTGTGTGAAAGTCACGCACGCTACAGGGGAGCAGTGTGTAAAAGTCACGCACGCTCAAGGGAGCAGCTGTGAAAGTCATGCACACTCAAGGGAGCAGCTGCGTGAAAGTCACGCACACTCAAGGGAGCAGCTGCGTGAAAGTCACGCACACTCAAGGAGACACGCTTCCAACAGGAAGCGTACTCAAGCCTGCGTACGCAGCGCTAAAGAGCGCGCATAGCTCAGTGTGCGTAAGCTAAACAGCTATGCACACTGCTCACTATCTTCTCCAAACAGCAAGAACACCAAGGAAGAACCCAAAGCTTCACAAGTTCACAACTTGGCCATCCGAACTCCAAATCCGGATTTCCATGGCTCCAACTGGAGTGAAACTGAAAGCTCTTCCACATGGAAACATCAGAACTCAAAGAAAACCAACCAAAATGGATCAAAACATGTAAAATCCAAAAATAGCAATAACTTAGATCTACATCAACAGAGACTCCAAATCATAAAAACCCAAGAACTAATGTTGATCTCCATGTCCTAAACTAGCAAATGGACAAAGAAAAGAGGGTCCTCATGTAGTGGCAAGATGCACTTGCCTAGGGTTAGGAGAGTGCGTAGAGGAAGGGGAAGAAGAAGAAGAAGAAGAAAATTAATGAAGGAAGTTATGAGGAGAGAGAGTGGTAGGTGGGGATATAAAGAGGGAGAGTTGTGGTGGGTTGAGGGTGCAGCATAGGGCTAGGGTGTTCCAACACATAAAACCGAACCAACCCAATTAAAATCGAGCCAAGCCAAAAATCCAAATACGAGAAATACCAAAATTTTACAAGCTGAGAAAAATAAAAATACATGCCAAAAATCCAGATACGAGTATAAATACGAAATACTAGAAATACAGGAAATGAGGGTGACAGCTGGCGGAGCTGATGTTTGAAGAATATCAGAAGTAGGAGGAGGAGTGACAACTTCATTTTCTTGACCATCTGGGTAGTCTCTAAGGTAGAGTCTACCATATCTAGTACCAGTCAAGACTTCTTCTTCGGGAGCGGGTGAAAGAGAAACCATATTATAGGTCTTCATTCGTGCTTTACTTTTGGAGGACTTCTTTCTATGATGGGGAAGTGTGTGATTTATCCCGAATCCTAGTCCAACACGAGACTTATAATCTTGAAGTTGTAAAGATAGGGGTATCGGAGACCCCTTTCCATTGTTCAAGCCTAGGGCTTTTTGAAAGTCATATATATCCCATTTTTATCATCACCTCACGAGATTGTTGACTGTATCGATGGAATGCAAGCCAGTAGTTGACCTCTGATATTGACGGAGCAGTCTCTGAAGAAGAAGATGCAGATCCTGCCGGAGCGAAGGTAGCCTTTAAAGAAAGAACACGACCATCGAGTGAGGAGTGCTCACTTGAAACCATGTTGCATGATTTGTACTTAGATGACTTCTTGGATTTGTTATAAAAAATGATGTCTTCTGTTCGAATTCGCCGACGAGGTCTGGATAGACCCATATGATCTTGCCTTTGGCTGTTGACAGTGGAACCAAACCGTCATTTCGTGCTGGCAAAAGGTTAACAATCTCCATAGTTGCCTTCAGAATTAGGATGACACCGTTGAGAACTAGGTGAGGAGAGAAGTCTCTGAATTGTAAAGAGACAACATTGTCTTTCACCATCTTCTCATCCTTCGGAGGGTTATTTCTTTGGCATTGATTAGCTCTTGGATCTTTTCTTTGAGCACATAGCACGCCCTGGTTGGATGCCCAGAAACTTGTGTTACATATAATATTTAGGATTTTCAGTCTTACCTACTTCATCTGGTCGTTTGATTTTTGTCAGTTGAAGTTAATTGCTTTTGATCAAGCAATCGAAGATGCTCATGACGTCGTCACCATCAAAGGAATATTCTTCCTTAGGTCGAGGTGATGTCCTTTGTGGAGGTGATGCTGTTGTAGGTGCTAACTGACCTACGTTGATCGCTAAGGCTTCTTTACCTTTGCGATTATTTTGGTGGCAACCACTGCTGGTAGCGGGATGCTTATCTTTGTCAAGATTAGGCATCGGAATGCCTAGTTGCTTGAATTTTTCATCACTGTCTTCAGCTGCTCTGGTACTTACTATGAAGGCACCCTAATCTTGAAATTGTGTAGGTCCTGTCCATATGCTGACGATAGGTAACAAGTTTGATTTGTATGTATCTATCGTCAATGCGTCCGAGGTACCTAGAGGTATTTTGAGTGCATTACGTTGGAAGCACTCAATCAAACGTTCAGCTATTTTATTGGGCCTCTGTTTGATTTTGGTAAGGGCTAACATGGTCATGTTGTGAGTCCCTTCATAGAATCGTTCCAGGAATATTTGTTTCAATGCTGCGAAGGATGTTATACAACCGTCTAGCAAACGTCGATACCAGTCATAGGCAACTCCGGCTACGCATCCGACGAAAACTCTGGTAAGTAGAGCATCGTTCTGCTGAAGATGGTCAGTCATCATCTCAAAGTGATTGATATACTGACTCGGTGATGTACTACCATCGAATAGCATTATGGTTGACGGCTTATATTTTGGAGAAAAGGGAACTTCCTTCCACTCTGTAGGATAAGATTGCTTGATCCCTAATTTTTGTAGACCCTCATTCTGTTTGAAAGCTTCAAACTGATTTCGTATAAGTTTTACTGCTTCGAGAGTGTATTTTGATGCTTGAGGAGCAACAGACTTATTCGAAGGATTGAGAGGTAGAACTGCGTAATAAGCGCCACCTCTAGCACCAGAATGACTTGGAGTAGCCTGTGTTTGAAGGTGTATGACCTTCGGAGTGGTGGTATTTAGAGGAGGTTGTGCTCCAGGGCTAGTGTTGATAGGCATCGCACCTGTTGCATGTTCTTGGGTTGGAATTAGATTCACAACCGGTGGAACGGCATGTTGTGTCATGATGACTGTGTGCATGCTTGCAGTCATGTCAGCCATGGCTTTTAGATTAGTTTCCAAGGCGGCGATCCTTTGCTCATGGCTAGCAGAACTGGAAGCGTCTTGCTCTTCGTTCATCACGTAAGCAGACACTTCTCTGGATACAGAAGATGAACTGGTAGATAGGATGGTCTGATCAGAATCTTCGCTGTCAGCATCAAAGTCTAGCATACTACTACCCCAGGGGTTAGAATCGAGAAGATTCTTTTGACCGAGGAAGACTCGGTTTGAATTAGAAAGATTCCTTTGACCGAGGAAGTCTCGATTAGAATTAGGAAGATTTCTTTGATCGAAGAAGTCTCGGCTTCTGGATCTTGTGTTTTGATATACCCCTTCAGTAGAGTCTGGGGTCTAACTGCGGATTTGTCGACCTGAAGGTCATGATGAATTTTGCCTCGAGCGTCTTCCACCCCCAGACTACTAGATACCATATTAACAGAAGCAAATAGCAGGTCATCTTGTCTAATAAGATCATATTAGAAGATTGGTAGTGATCGGGCGATCGAAAGTAGTTTAAACGGTTGAACACCACTTGTTTTGTCAGCTTGCAGCAACATTTGATGTCAATTTCATGTGAATGACAACGACGTTTGTCGTATAACATGTCATTGTCAACTATCAAGATCATTCTAGGAAATCTAGGGTAATTCAAGCGATCAAACACAGACCGTTAGTTGTCTTGCAGCAGCATTTGATTATGATTTCATGATGCTGGTTACAGTGATGTTTAGTCTATGGAGTCATAACTATATGAGATGTACTCGTCATCTTCCGCTTTTGTATAATTAGTTCGCGGAGATCAGGTACAGGATAAGAAGAATGAGGTAGACTCTGCCTTATTACATTAGGAATATGATGCCTATTTCTAAGCTTTTGTGCTTTCTGCGTGTACAAGACAGTACTAAGCTCATTGGCATAGGTGAGTGGATTTTGGCTCTAGGAAGCCTTCACTATGCGCGAATTAGTTATTGGCACCGATTGTACTAGAATCTTTTGGCGCGCCATTTGATTCGTCTCTGTTCGGCGCCTGTTGAGGTAGGCGCGCATGTCAGCATCTGGCGCCATTTGATTATTTGTTTGAGATATTTCCAGTTTTCCTTGCTATATTCTTGATAGACACAGAGTAGGAAGATTATGGCTGCCTTGACCCGCACCCGTTTTTCGGACGCGAGCTCGTGAGCAAGCCAGCTACGTATCGAACGGACTCCAGCCCGACTCGAAAACGTAAACGTTGTCAAGGCTATGGTATACTACAAAATCATGGCAATGCAATCTATATCTCAATCCACAATAAGTGTATGAACATGAATGATCAAATATGGTTCATGGTCTGCAGCCCATTAGCATATTGTCCGATTAGACCTCAAGAATGATATAAGTCAATAAAATAATCAGAGTATATCATGGTATAGAATATAAAGCACGAGAGGATAAAAAAATATCACAAGCAAATACCTATATCCCTGTAGGTGTAATCACTATCATCATGAGCCGCTAACTAACTCTATGCAATCAGCTACCTGAAGAGATCATCAGGTCCTCAGAGGACATAGCAAGATACATAAAAACATGCCTATCTAGCAGTTTATCATGCAATAAAGAAAATACAAAAAATAAACAGGAAAAGTCCAATCAATACGAAAATATGACTATACACGACTGGGAGAACCACTACGCATAAACGAACTGCTGGAGGAGAACAAGAGAACACGATGATACGATGTCAACGGATTATCAATCGAATACTCAAACCCTCGCCCCTAGTATGGAATCGCAAGTTTGAACAACTACTAACCCTCGCCTCTAGTGTGGACTCGCAGGCTAGCATCAGGGATCACCCTCGTCCCTAATATGGACTCGCAGGTGCGAAACAGATAACTACTAACCCTCGCCCCTAGTGTGGGCTCGCAGGTTAGCTTCAAATAACTACTAACCCTTGCCCCTAGTGTGAGCTCGCAGGTTAGCTTCAAAAATTCAAGGTATAGCAGTTCCGTTATGACTTATTGATCCTATGACATGATACGACTCAGTCGTAGTACAGGTGATGCCACGACATGACCCAATCAAGATACGTGAGAGAACCAAACCAATATAAACTTGTCACGCCCCATACTGGAGAGCGGGGGCAGACATAGCCAGCTACGTATATGAAATAGGATCCATCTCGCTATACGGTCACGGCTGTCTAGATACATGAGGGTTTATCTACAAGCCAGCAGTCTCTTAAGGTCATAAACAAGCCTATTGTCTCAATCACAAGCAAGTAAGTAAAAGTCACAAGATGTATGATCATTAAATATACAACAGTAAGGCATCCCAAACATTAGATATTCAGTTGATCATGAAGCTAGTCGTTACAAAATATCAGGACTAGCAAGAGTTTAGTCATACATGATCAACCCTAGGATCTGTTAATCATGTTACAGCCCGTAGGCAGACAGTAAGTAAAGTACAATCGAGGTAAACAGGTGCTCGTCGGCTAAACGCCTCAAAGAATATTTTTACAATAAAGTGGGAGATCAAAAATAAACCCACTCGTTGCCAGGGTTCTGTCTAGTGGCCACCATCTGGCTGGAAGGTCGGTAGATCATCTGGAGCTGCTCCGAAATCTGGCCACACAAAACCAGCTGGGTCAGACCCCAGAAAGAGCAAGTGCCACAAAAGAAGCTTCACTTAGGAACTAAAACCAGCAATCAGCACAAGAATATAAATAAAAGTAAGAAATGGAAATAAAAAAAATACATCAGGATGATATACGACGAGATAACAATGGAGCTATTCAGATAACCAGGTTACAACCCGTAAACCAAACAAGGACCGGGGTTGTAACCCTTCGTCTGAACAGAACTTGGAATTCTCACCATTTATCGGTAAAATAAATACAAGCATTCTGGTCATGCAGTAATCAGGATCAGGGCAAGA
Organism: Iris pallida; assembly: GCA_029216955.1. Lineage (NCBI taxonomy): Eukaryota > Viridiplantae > Streptophyta > Magnoliopsida > Asparagales > Iridaceae > Iris > Iris pallida. Next base: position 13,090,407 of record JANAVB010013398.1, read on the forward strand.
CTAGACTGGTTAGACTCCATCCAATTATTTCACGGCCAAGCAAGAATTACGGCTTGATACTTTAACTAACTAGGGTTGTCACAAGCCTAATTACTAACAAGATGCAGTGAGATTATTCCACAGCCACAAGCTATGCAGACCATCCAGGTTACCCGGGTTGAAAGATTAGAGTTGAATTCAGGTGGGTACATCGTCCAGGAAATACATGTACCCTTAGGTAGCTTGAAGGGTGCAACACATGACAGTGTGCTGGAAATGTGCCCTACTCGACGGCAGGCTATAGATCCCAAGGCGTGCCCAGGTAACGGGATTGCCTGTAGCTGGGAGATCTCTTTATGACTAGTGTATTAATCTAGTTATTAGCCTTAGTCCATTTCAATGGGTACTCCTGACCGTGGTACTCAGAAGTCCCCTCCTAGACATGATACAAGACAGGACTGAATTATTTGTACAAGCACAATCGCCCACGGTGTCCAGGTAATTTATACAGGTCATGTCATGTCAGATAGCCATCACAATAGCTTATCAAAAAAATCATGTCAGGTTTAACATGTCCAGTTTACTGGTCAGGAGTGCGCCGCGACGGGCCACTATCAAGTCATGTCAGGTTAGTCATGCCAGGAGTGCACCACTACGGGTCACTGTCATGTCAGGCTCAATTATCATGCCCAAACATATTAAGTAAATCCGTGATTATCAAGTTCATGACAAAAGGCGTAAGGATATAAAATAGGCATAAAATATCTAATAAAATATAAATACACAGGGCTATAGAAAAGCCATGCGGCTAAGGCATATGCGGCCAGGAATGATCTCATGCGGCTGGAAGAGAACAGCCCATGCGGCTGAATAGGGTCAGGCACATGCGGCAAAAAGGAAGAGGCTTATGCGGTCAAAGGGCTATCAGTCATATGCGGCTCGGAGATCCACTCAGTCATGCGGCTGAGAAAGGCAAGACATATGCGGTCAGGAGGATAGGGAATTCATGCGGCTGGCGGGGGATGGGTCCATACGGCTGGTTGACCAATCAAGTACATACGGCCGGGGAGGAGCAACCCATGCGGCTGCGAGGAGCAATGACTATGCGGTCAAGGAAAGCAAACCCATGCGGCTGGGAGACTGCGGTCTATGCGGCTCGTGAGTGTTGAGTTCATGCGGCTCAGGGTTGCTGGAAATCCATGCGGCCAGGAAGGTCTGGACCTCAGTCATGCGGTTAAGTAAGAAGGACTTCATGCGGCTAGAAGGAATACTTGCCGTATGAACTTGTCATGCGGTCAAGTCAAGGCAATAGTGCATGCGGTTGGAACTGACTTGCCGCATGAATGTTCATGCGGTCAAGTGCTACTATGCGGCTCAGGACTGTGCTTCTTCTCCAAATTTTCGAGAAGAAGTGCACCATAAGCCATGGCTTCCATGTTGCATAACTCTATCATCCGGAGCCCAAATCTGAACTTCCATAGGTCAAAATGGGGTAGAACAAAATTCTCTACAACATGAAACCATCAAAACTCGAATATAACAAGATTAAGTAGATCAAAACCCAAGAAATCCGAAAATAATATAAATATAGATCTACAAGAATCTAGCCATGGAAAGTGGAAATGCCAAGTTCTAAAGTAAGTTAGAATGCTGTAAGGAAGAGAATGAAGCAATAAAATTGGAGTTCCTCCATGAAGCAAGTTACACTTGACTAGACCTCTCTCTTTTTCTTTCTGGTATGTGAAGAATTAATGGAGAGAAGAAGGAGAGTAATGAAGAGAGAGAGAAGGAAGAGGGGTTAATAAATGGTAGTGGTGGTAGGTAGGGGGTTCACCCTTTGGTTCATAATGACCCAATAGCAAGCCCAAACCGAACCAAGCCAACCCGAACCAAGCCAAACCAAACCAAGGAGATATGCAAATACGAGATAAAATACGTATACGTATTCCAAATACGTAATACGAACAACAGGCATTACAAAACTACAAAATTAACTATGAACAAGAACTATATATATATACTAGCATGCACGATGTATAAATCACATGTCAATAATCAACTAGTAGACTATATAATAATAGAAATATGCATGTAAATAAACAGTAGAGAGAGACAAGGTATACTTGCCTGGGGGTAGCACGAAGAACCAACAATAACTGCCAACTGGTAAGCCAATAAGTCTGAATCTCACAACTGTCTCCGAAAGCTGAAACAATATTGCCAACATTCTCAGATTAGTCAAATTAGCTAGAATTGTCTGTCCTTAAGTCCAATTTTGGACACAGGGGCAAAACGGTAATTTCAGGCCAAACGGTGTCCACCGTTGGACCCGCTTTGTACCGAAAAGCGTGCCAGAATTAATGGTCTCTAAAGTCGTCAAACTATATGTCAACAGGTCCGTTTTTCCGATATAAAACCAACCGTATGTACAAAGTTAGATTCCGGCGGGCCGTGCACAAAATTACCCGTTGAATCGGATCGTGGGGCCCGTAAAACGGCGATCCGATCAACTATCTCAAAATTAGACCAAACTTGGCATACAGGACCAAAAAAATGATACGGTCCTGTTGGCGTAAGTTTCATCTCGATCTGACGAACGTGCACAAAGTAATTGAGAAATTTGCACAGAGGTCGATACGGTGAATCTCGACGGATATGCATCAAATTCGTTGCGCACACACAACCAATTTGAATTTCGTCAAAGTCCACACGTCCACGAATCCGATACGCACCTTTTGATGCTTTTGGTTCGCGATCACGTCGCCCGGATTGGCGGGACGCACGTCGTATCGAGGATTTTCACGTTTTCAAAAACTGTATTTTTTCTTGATTTTGGAAGTCGGTTTTCACGATGCATGGTTAATGAAATCAGAATCTATAAAAATTGTTACGAAGCCCAATATATTGTTTAAAAGTGTCTTCAAATAGTTTTCTGAAAACCCTAATATACATATCATAAAACATCTTCCAAGTTGGGTCTTTGGGACGGGTTCCTGTCCTGTTTTGGACAGATTTTTCCATCGACTTCACGTCGATTTCCTGGATCGATCGCACGTTTGTAACAGAAAATAACAGTTGGATTTGACAATGGTCATGTTGGGGTCATACTTGAGCAATCGGCTTGACAAACCGTCGAGCGATCGGGAAGAACTCTTCGTGCGAAGTCGACCCTTCCAAACCGTCATTGCTGCTGTCGACCGTCTCTGCGCGCACGGCTGCCTCGATGTCAGGCGACCTGGCCGACCTCCGGCGGCCCCGAAGTAGCACGCGGCTGCGCCAAGGCCAGGTCGGCGCAGGGTGGTGTCGGCGTTGAGTCGGGTTAGGGTTCTTTGATTGGTTGATCTCTCGACCTCTCGGTTCTGTATTTATATACATATGCGGTTCAGCTATGTGGGGGACTTACGCTCGGTTGAGGGCATGTTCGGGCTGTGGACTGGCTTGTGGGGAACTATGGGCCCGGTCTCATTTCTTAGCTCGGCTGATTGAGAATGCTACTGCTTCTTGCTTTCTTTGGGCTCGAGCCTGGGGAGCGAGAACTTGGGCTTTGCTGGGATTTTTATTAATTTTTCTTTTTCTTTTCTTTTAGCACATATAATATATATATATATATATATATATATATATATATATATATATATATATATATATATATATATATATATATATATACACACACACACACACATACATATATAATATATTTATATATTATACACACACATACATATATATACTATATGTATATATACACACACATACATATATAATATATTTATATATACATACAAATACACACATATATATAATATATATTTATATTTTTTTTATATACATGTATATAATATATATTTATATATACATACAAATACACACATATATAATATATATTCATATATACACACACACATTTATATATCTTATATAAGTATATATATTCTTAAATATAATATGCATGTATATATATAAGGTGAAAATGAATTATAAATGTCTACACATATATTTATCCAAAATGCGTCAATATAATAATAAAAAGGTATTTATCCAATTTCTAAAATAGAATATTGATTCAGTAACAATAAAATCTATTTATTTAATCACCACAAAATAATAAAATAGTAATAAAATAATTAAATGGTGTTTTGTTGAATCCATACTACTCACCTTTATCCGGGTCCAGAAAATTGTACAAATATTATAAAACAATATTTAATGATAAAATACCAATTTTGTACAAATATTCAAATAATTAAAAATGTACATCAATACCCAAAATAATTTTGGAAATATTTATACACACATAAAATATATCTACATGGTCGTCTTTGGTCTCACTACATACCTACAAAGGCTTGGATTCGGTTCGGGCCCAGTTCGGGCTAAGTTAGTACAATCGGGTAATCTAAAATCAATATATCTAAGTAATAAATAATTCATCGGTGGAGGTTAAGTCACAACTTGATCTGGTTTTCCTAGTTAGGACACCCTTATGGCTGGGTCTTTTTTGGCATGGCTAATACACTAGTCAAGGCACGCCACTGCACTATCCGTGCCATGATTCCTAGTCGTTTGATACTTTAAAACTCAACCATGACTAAAGTCCTCTACCGTAATAATTAATTAAATAATTATTTATAAAAACAAATTTAAAATCACCATTTAAATCAAATAAATAATAAAAATATTTCAAAAACTTCGGGAAGGGAGGCTACAAATCTACCCACCTTAAAAATAATTTCGTCCTCGAAATTCTAATTCATAACTATTCCTTAAAAATCAAAGTCTACTATTACTTTAATCTCCTCAAATTTAATCTCTCAAAAATATTTTATAACCTTCTTTAATCATTTCATAACTTTGAATACTTGTAGACTTCTACCCACCTTTGGTCATACTACTCCTCAAAATATGGTCACTAAAATCTTGTAACATCCAACTAGTTGTTAACATCACTATCCATAGATATTTATAGCATATGGCATCTCTATTACCCTCATATCTATCAAGCAACCAAAATCAAATCATCAAGCAATATTATACTATAATTTAAGAATTTCTGATAGATTCTAAACAGCACGATCGTTCGCCACTTCGAAATAAAAAGGGACGAGAATTCAATGATACGAAAAGCAAGGAAGTATAATTGAGAGTAAATATGGAGTTTTCAAGAACGTAGAGAATTCCTAGGAGAATTTTCAAGGCAGTATGGATTGAGATTTCTAAGATTTTGTCATAATCGCAGGCTCGTACCAGCACAGTTACGTAACCGATACGATATGCTCTGACCTGCATGGGCCACAAAAAAAACTTGTCATGACCCACATCCATTTTTTGGACGTGAGCTCGTGAGCAAGCCAGCTACGTATCGAATGGACTCCAGCCCGACTCGAATACGTAAACGCTATCAAGGCTATGGTATACTGCCAAATCATGGTAATGTAATCTATATCTCAATCCACAATAAGTGTACGAACATGAATGATCAAATATGGGTCATGGTCTGCAGCCCATTAGCATATTGTCCGATTAGACTCCAAGAATGATATGAGTCTATAAAATAAGCAGAGTATATCATGGTATGGAATATAAAATACGAGAGGATAATAAAGAAATATAACAAGAAAATACCTGTATCCCTGCAGGTATAATTACTATCATCATGAGCCGCTAACTAACTCCATGCAATCAGCTACCTGAAGAGATCATCAGGTCCACAGAGGACGTAGCAAGATACATAAAAATATACCTATCTAGCAGTTTATCATACAATAAAGAAAATATAGGAAATAAACGAGAAAAATCCAATCAACACAAAAATACGACTATACACGACTAGGAGAACCACTACGCATAAACGAAATATTGGAGGAGAACAAGAGAACACGATGATACGATGTCAATGGATAATCAATCGAATACTCAAACCCTCATCCCTAGTGTGGACTCGCAAGTTTGAACAACTACTAACCCTCGTCTCTAGTGTGGACTCGCACGCTAGCATCAAGGATCACCCTCGTCCCTAATGTGGACTCGCAGGTGTGGAACAGATAATTACTAACCCTCGCCCCTAGTGTGGGCTCGCAGGTTAGCTTCAAATAACTACTAACCCTCGCCCCTAGTGTGAGCTCGCAGGTTAGCTTCAAGTTCAAGGTATAGCAGTTCCGTTATGACTTATTGATCCTATGACATGATACGACTCAGTCGTAGTACAGGTGATGCCATGACACGACCCAATCAAGATACGTGAGAGAACCAAACCAATATAAACTACAAAATTAACTATGAACAAGAACTATATATATTTATATACTAGCATGCACGATGTATAAATCACATGTCAATAATCAACTAGTAGACTATATAAAAATAGAAATATGCATATAAATAAACTGTAGAGGGAGGCAAGGTATACTTGCCTGGTGGTAGCACGAAGAACCAATAATAACTGCCAACTGGTAAGCCAATAAGTCTGAATCTCACAACCGTCTCCGAAAGCTGAAATAGATATTGCGAACATTCTCAGAATAGTCAAATTACCTAGGATTGTATGTCCTTAAGTCCAATTCTGGGCACAGAGGCAAAACGGTAATTTTAGGCCAAAACGGTGTCCGCCGTTGGACCCACTTTGTACCGAAAAGTGTGCCAGAATCAATGGTCTCTAAAGTCGTCAAACTATATGTCAACAGGTCCAGTTTTTCGATACGAACCCAACCATATGTCCAAAGTTGGATTTCGGCGGGCCGTGCACAAAATCGTCCGTTAAATCGGATCGTGGGGCCCGCAAAACGGCGATCCGATCAAGCATCTCAAAATCATACCAAACTTGGCATACAGGACCAGAAAAAATGATATGGTCCTGTTGGCACAAGTTTCGTCTCAATCTGACGAACGTATACAAAGTAATTGAGAAATTTGCACAGAGACCGATACGGTAAATTTCGACGGATACGTATCAAATTCGTCGCGCACACGCAACTAATTTGAATTCCGTCAAAGCCCACACGTCCACGAAGCAAATACGCACCTTTCAATGCTTTCGGTTTGCGACCACGTCGCCCAGATTGGCGGGACACACGTCGTATCGAGGATTTTCATGTTTTTGAAAACTATTTTTTTGTTGATTTTGGAAGTCGATTTTCACGATGCATGGTTGATGAAACCAGATTCTATAAAAAGTGTTACGAAGCCCTATATATTGTCTAAAAGTGTCTTTAAATAGTTTTCTGAAAACCCTAATATACAGATTATAAAATATCTTCCAAGTTGGGTCTTTGGGACGGGTTTCTGTCCTGTTTTGGACATATTTTTCCATCATCTTCACGTTGATTTTCTGGATCGATCACACATTTGTAACAGAAAATAACAGTTGGGGTTTGACAATGGTCGTGTTGGGGTCATACCTGAGCAATCGGCTCGACAAATCGTCGAGCGATCGGGGAGAACTCTCCGCGCGAAGTTGACCTTTCCAAACTGTCACTGCTGCTGTCGACCGTCTCTGCGTGCGCGATTGCCTCACGGTCAGGCGACCTGGTCGACCTTCGGTGGCCCCGTGGTGGCGTACGTGTATACCAAGGCCAGGTCGGTGCTGGGTGGTGTCGACGTTGAGTCGGGTTAGGGTTCTTTGATCGGTTGATCTCTCGACCTCTCGGTTCTGTATTTATACATATATGCGGTTCAGCTATGTGGTGGACTTACACTCGGTTGAGGGCATGTTCGAGTTGTGGGCTGGCTTGTGGGGAACTATGGGCCCGGGCTTACTTCTTAGCTCGGCTGATTGGGAATGCTACTACTTCTTGCTTTCTTTGGGCTCGAGCTTGGGGAGCGATAACTTGGGCTGGGCTAGGATTTTTATTGATATTTCTTTTTTTCTTTTTCTTTTTCTTTTCTTTTAGCACATATATAATATATTTATGTATATACATACACATACATATATAATATATTTATATATACATACAAATACACACATATGTAATATATTTATATATACATACAAATACACACATATATATAATATTTAATTATATATACATACAAATACACACATATATAATATATATTCATATATACATACACACATTTATATATCTTATATAAGTATATATATTCTTAAATATAATATGTACGTATATATATATATATATATATATATATATATATATATATATATATATATAAAATTAGTATATATAAAGGTAAAATGAATTATAAATGTGTACACATATATTTATCCAAAATACGTCAATATAATAATATAAATGTATTTATCCAATTTCTAACATAGAATATCGATTCAGTAACAATAAAATCTATTTATTTAATCACCACAAAATAATAAAATAGTAATAAAATAATTAAATGGTGGTTTGGTGAATCCATACTACTCACCTTTATTCGGGTCCAGAAAATTATACAAATATTGTAAAACAATATTTAATAATAAAATACCAATTTTGTACAAATATTCAAATAATAAAAATGTACATCAATATCCAAACTAATTTTGGAAATATTTGTACACACATAAAATATGTCTACATGGTCGTCTTTGGTCTCACTACATACCTACAAAGGCTTGGATTCGGTTCGGGCCCAGTTCGGGCTAAGTTGGTACGATCGGGTCATCTAAAATCAATATATCTAATTAATAAATAAATAATTCATCGATGGAGGTTAAGTCGCCACTTGATCTGGTTTTCCTAGTTAGGATACCCTTATGGCTGGGTCTTCCTTGGCATGGCTAATACACTAGTCAAGGCACGTCACTGCATTATCCGTTCCATGATTTCTAGTCGTCTGATACTTCAAAACTCAACCATGGCTAAATTCCTCTACCGTAATAATTAATCAAATAATTATTTATAAAAACAAATTTAAAATCACCATTTAAATCAAATAAATAATAAAAATATTTCAAAAAATTATTGATTGGCACACAGTACAATTGGTGCGCCATCACCCATTTGTGTGAACGGTTGGCTTAACTACATGAGACGTATGGCAATTTGTGAGAGAGATGTGCTTGGTCATGGACAGTGTTGTATGTACGTTCTTCAAAATTAGTGGCATGCACGCTACGTCATCTAACTGCTTCTGGATGATGATTGATTGTTTGGCGCCAGTTAATAAATGGTGCATGGTATTGATGAGCGCCAATTAGAGTAATACGCTTAGTGTTGATTCTGTAAAAAGTTGTCCACTTCACGCCAATGATGAATGGCACAGAGTAACTGACAAAGTTCATCATAACAGATCTGACACAATCTTCTCGAGCGTCGTGCGCTCGGGATTCGAAAAATTTTCCTCGACTGTCGAGTTGTCAGTCATTATGACTGATGACTTAGCTTCTCGAGGAAGCTCACACGTGGCAGCCGGGCACCATGCACCATTTGTTACTAAGCGCAATTTGTTTCCAAGCACGATTTATTTGATGATTCATGGTGCCATTTATGAGTAGCGCGATGCATTCTTTTAGCAAATTTTTGCTTCTACAACCTGCGAGTCTATACTAGGGCGAGGGTTAGTTATTTTCTCAAACCTGCGAGTTCACACTAGGGACGAGGGTCTGATTATACGTTTGATTTCTTGCCATGTGTTCACATGTTTTCTTTCCAACAGTTCATTTATGTGTAGTTGTTCTTATGTGCATGTTTTCTTGTTACTTATCATTTTTTGTTTCTTTTCTGCTTATTCTCTATGCATGCTATTACTGTTAGATAGGCATGTTTTATGTATCTTGCTAGTCCTCTAAGGACTTGGGGATCTCTTCAGGTTTTGTCGAGGTTGATTCAGGTACGGACGAGCATGTATATTAGCCGCATCACCACTGCAGCTGATGACATCATTTGATGTTTAGCATAGTTGGACTCAGTTATTTTATTTCATATCTCTATTTTATTTTCGTCTATTAGTAGTGGATTTGTCTCCACCGGAGTGACTTAAATTCTTGATACTCGAAACTTAATTTTTATCGTATTCTCCTTTATTCAGTTACATCAGTACTCATTGATTAGCTATACCTTTTTCTGTAGATGAGGTATAGATTGCCATGTTAGTTCCAGATTTTTGTGACTTGTGAGTTTATAATAGCGTTCTACCGTCGAACTGCAGCATAGGCTGGACTTGGACACGGACTCGTATCCGAAAATCGGGTGCGGATCGGGGTCGTGACAAGTTTTTTTGGTGGCCCATGCAGGTCTATATTAATCACTTTGGCTATGTTACTGTACCGACGTGAGCCTGCAAATAGGATAGAAAAGACCCATAGGATCTCATCCACATACTTGATCTCCTTCTTTGATTCCATTTTTGAACTCTCGTTTGATTGCCTTGAATTGCATCTTGCTTGAATCATTTCCTACCGTGAGCCTTATTTCTCGTACAATAGAATTTAGGAAGATGACTCATCCTAGGTATATATGATCCATTAATTCAATTATACTACTAGTTGAACTCTTGTAAGTTGGGTAGCAAGCCTCACCACCTAGCATCCAATGTCCTTATGACCCGTTAATGAAGTATAGTTGAATGACACTGAATATAAGCTTGTGTTGGAAGATAGGCTTTCCTAGACTATAGAGTTTTAGAGGCCCATACCCCGATTGGATGACCAAAGCCTTCAACAAGAAGATAGTAGGACAACTGTAGAGGCACAAACACCGGACGAGTCTTAGATTTTGATGAACTCAAACTACTTGTTCTTTCTTTCAAATCATAATATCTGTGTCACCCCCAGTTTCCAGAAATAGGAGTATTTTTATCATTTTTCATTTTTAAATTATTTTGAATTATTTATTTATTGCAATATTTTGGGGTTATTTGAGTCGGGTTTGAATTTCAACTCATTCCGACTTGTATCGGGGACCCGGGGTAGTTTTGACTCTAGCGGACCCACACACTAGTTAGGCATGGCCCACATAATATTAATTTTAGTCCACATGATATTAATTTTAGTTAGTGACTAGACTAATTATTTTGGTTAGTATTAATATGGATTAGTGTTTTAGGATTGACCAAACTACCCCCGACTTAACCCCTTACCAATGTATTAGTAAATAGACTAAAAAAGGGGCTTTTAGACTTTTCCTAATAGGACAAAACCACCTTTATGGCCAGCCACAATAAGGATAGGGTTGAGCCTCCCATTTGTCATTATCCATCTATTTTTCTCTCTCTTGTTCTTCCCCAAATTCCTAGAGAGCAATCCCTAGCAATTTCTCCACCAAATCATTCCATTTCACCACCAAATCTTCTTCTTTCCTTCTCCATTCTAGCCAAGGAGGAAGCTACCCAAGTTTGGGAGGATTCGGAGCTCGTTCGTGTCCTTTTGGAATCTCTACGTGTCGGTGTCGCTCCGGGAAGGCTTTTCTTTGATTCGATCTACCGGGAGGTATAAATCCCTTCTCCTTTTCATTTCCTCATGCATATAGGTCTATTTTGAACCCATAGGAATGACCCCATAGTTGTATCTCCATTTGTGTCCATTTCGTGTCCATTTGGAGGTCATAGGAGTGTCATTTGTGTTGTGGTTGTGTCCATGTGGGAAAATCCCAAATTTGGACACACTATGTGTTGTTGTTATGTATGAATGAATTATTACATGTTTAATCTCATATTTTTGTATTGGAGATGTGTTCTATAGTGTCTCATATATACATATTAGTGTAGAGAGTGAGTTCTTGATATATTATGTTATATACTTGTGTTCTTTTGTCTCAAACTACCTAAATCCGTCATGATTTTTATCCACGTTTTTAATTTCAGCCCTAAATTAGAAATGTCATAACTTCTAGCTCAAAGCTCGGTTTAATCTCCCTTTTTTTTTAAAAGAAGCGTATTGAAGTTAGCTTTCCAAAAATATATATTAATAGGCGTAATTCTTTCTGTAAATTTCTGGAGAATTATTTGAGTGTCAGCTGTACGAAAGACAAATGCGTTCTCGGTGTTTTCGTGATTCCGGAAGTTTCCAGAAACGAAAACGCGATCCGTTTAAAGTTTCGGAAAGCTAACACATAGATCTATAACATACTTTAATCCTAAATTTTAATTAATGCTGAGATGGTACAGTATTGATTATTAGTAGGAGTTACTATTCGACATATGCATTTTGTACACCCTTGTGTGTAATATAATGTTCTATTTAATTTTAACCCATGTTAATATATATACATTATGTAATTAAATAGAGAATACAAGCATGAGTAAATGGTTAAATAAATGATGTATGAGGTATAAGTATCCTATCTAATGTAAGCATGCATAAGTATGGCTTGTAATGAATATGTAGGTTCCATAGTATGTAATGTATGGTGCATATAGTGGTGCAAGAGAATAATGAATAATGAATGAATGCAAGCATGAATGTAATGTAATAATAGATGTAATGTATGCAATATACAAGTTAATGAGATGTAATGTTCTATGGTAACACAAATCCTATATTACCTCATGTACCCCCTTACACTATGTTGACACTATCACACTTGACACATTATTCACTTACACTTTGACACTCTTTAATATGTATATACTATGTATGTCCATTTAACCCTCACTTGCCCTTTTGCCATGTTCACATACACACACATAGCCTCTTAAAAAAGTATTTATGAATATAGTTAACTTAGCTATGTATGTATATTATATATATGTTAGCATATTGTGTTGTAATATATAAGTTTATATAACCATTTGAAATGCCATGATTATAGACCTAATGTTGAATACCAATATATGCATGTGTATATATGTGTAGACATATATAGCTTAAAGTAATAGATTATCTAGTGTATATCCAATATGAATTCTTGCCTATTTGAGTATTGAATAATTGCATGCTATATAGAGTTGGGTGTATGTTGGCTTGTATAGCCTTGTATTGATGTGTGCTTGCTAGGATAGTCTTGGTTAGGCCTAGTAAGACTTACTGGGTTAGGACATGACCTAGTTTGACCTAATTTGACTAGTGCAGTTGACCAGAGTTGACCAAGGGTTGACTTTGGCCTAGTTTGACCTAGATTCATATAGAATGCATTGTAGTACTTTATATTACCCTTCTGGACATGTTGTGACTTGTGCTGTTCTAATTAGGAGCCAGACACCTTATAACATATGTTGCTTTAAATAGGACTCTGTGGCTTCAGTTGGACCCCCTATACTTATCAGCTGTTCAGGTTATCGAGGCGAGTACATTCTCTGATCATTTCATATCCTGCTTAGAATTATTTCTTGCAGTAGATTACTTTACTTGTACTGTCACGTTGGTCACACGGATTGGTACTATATGAATCCATTCTTGAGATGTTATCCTTAGGGAGCATCGGGTACTACATGTTCTGTGCGTTTCACTTACATGACGTATCATATGCTTCATTGATTTTTTGATCACTTATGACATATACTCTTATGATCGTAGAGTCTTCCTAGAATCCTTATCCCATTTATGGGACTACTATGTATCACCTTCGGGGTCTATTACCTTCGGGGTCTATCACATTCGGGGTCTTATCACCTTCGGGGTCTACCACCCTTCGGGGGATGTTACATAGCATCATATAACATAACCTGGTTGGATCCTTGTGTATTAATTGGAGGTACGGGGGAGTATAAATAGCCATGTGAACAATTCCAAAGTAGAATAGCCATGTACGCCTCTTTAGTATAGCCATGTACAATCAAGACGTTCACATGTCGACTTTGTGCTCTAAATCACTAGTCACTGGTAGCTCTTTATTTATAGTAGATATTTCTATTACAGCTCTCTCTCTGTTTACATACAGTATTTCTTTCAGTACCTGTATCTTACTTTACTGCATGATTATATTTTCTAACCTGCTATGAACTGTTGAGATGTAATGTGCTCGCTCCTGTCCTGACTGGACCTGTTGATAAATTTTACAGATGGCCTGGGATTGCCTGCTAGCCTAGAGGAGACACAGTAGAGGTTGTTTAGATAGTTATTTCATTTTGTCTGGAGTTGTATTTACTTTGTGGATTACTGTATTTGAGTTTTGAGATGTATTTCTGGGTTTATGTATCTTAGACACTTAGACTTCTATCTCCTATATTTATTTTGGATTTCATGTTTTATCTATCTTTATCATGCTCTACCGTAGATGTGATTGAGACTGTATCTGCTATGTCACCCCCATTCGGGGAGTATAAACTGTTTAGTCTTATACTGTTAGATGCATTGAGACCTAGGACAGCGTTCTACCGCCGACACTGCGGCGTAGGTTGGGCGTTGTTACGTTCTCGTGCCCTAACTCTAGGGTACGGGTCGTGACACATTTTTAGTGGTGGCCCATGCAGGTCGAGTTTGTGTAGTGATATTCGAGCTAGAGTACCACTACAGCCTGCAGTAGGAATAGAATATATTTTTGAAGGTACTCAATCACAGTTAGGACCCTTGAGAGATTCCCGGGACGACCCTTGAGAATCTTATTTTAACTTCGATTTGAGAACTCTTTTTTCTCTTGATTTGATTTATTTTTACTTACTTTTGTTAAATTTGATTTTGATGGATTATGGTTGAATTTGAGTTGTATTCATTGATTTTGATAAATGATTGTCGAATTTTGAATCTTGATGATAGCTATTGCATCCGAGTTGTATTTTGATGAATTTTTGTTCATTTTGAATTTTGAAGTTCGTTGATAAATTTGATTTGATTTATGGGTATTCATTGTTGATTTAATTTAATTTTTTTGACAAGATGAAATTATATGGGCTAGGCCATCTATGTTATGGAATCTAGTCTTCTATAGTCACATTAGCCAGCATGGTGAGGACATATAGTCTGACTCTGGATATATTTCTCGGGTGTGGGAATTTAAGGTTTTCGCAGCCAAGCTAGCGACACCGCAAAAATGTTAAATACCACGATTCTAGAGGTATGTGCATAAGTCAAGGACTCTGTGATTATCGTAGCCTTGCTTACTAGTATGACAAGGATTTAGTGTACCATAATTTTGGACAGACGCATATGATTATCAGATTGTACCTTAAATGTTTTCGAAACATATTTTCTCTACTTTTGTTTCTGTCCTTCAAAAAAAAATTTAATTATTAATTGTTTTGTTTTGTTTGCTTCTCATTATTTAACTTAAGAGTAGGTTTGCCTGTTTTTATAAACCTT
>JANAVB010013398.1:13123276-13193276 GCA_029216955.1 Iris pallida
CGCACTATGCTGACGTGCTAAGTGCGCCAACAAAACGCCACATTACGCCTCATGAGCCCGAGCCCGAGCCCGAGTCCGAGTCCGAGTCGCTAAGCCCCTACGGGGCTTAGCTCCTATGGAAATAACTTTCCTAAGAGCAAAAAGCATGAATTGCTTTAATTGTTAATTTTAGCTTTTTCTCATTTAGAAATAACCCCACATGGCACACCTCATGTGCACCTCCACACCTCATGTGCATCTCTTAAACTAGCAAAGCTAATATATAGAGATACAACTATTTGGTTTTTCCGATGTGGGACTAAAGTTTCTAAAAGGAAAGCCAAAAACCCAACATCATGTTGGTACTCCCTTTCGTCAGGGAGCCTGGGCCGTCGACCGGCCTGTCCTGGACCTGGGCCAGGGCCGCCCCTGAACATTAGTAGGTGAGCATGTGACTTCCTCCTATTATTGCTTTTCTTTTGTCACTTCAAAATTCTTATATAGATAAGAAAAGAAAAAAAATATAAATAATAAGAAATAGCATCGGCAGCAATATATGAAGATAGGTGAAACTAGCATATATAATAGGAATACAATGTTCAAAAACCAGCACTATACACGTATTCACCAGCACTATACACGTATTCACCAGCTCCATTTAAAATCGACCAGCTCTTATAATGAACCTGGCACAGTTCACATACACGAAGTAATAGGAAAATTTCTTCATTTGCACTATGCACCCAAAAGCATGTGCATCCTTGCTTCCCCACCATACGAAGTGGGTAGGCTTGTATGCATGAAAAGATGGTGGCAAATAGCAACTATTTAACTATTGCTAATACTATTCACGTGAACCAACCCATGTGGAAGAAATAAGCAAAGTAAGCTATTTGGTTCGGTTTCTTTATAATGTTGGTTGCTATCTTGCATATTTCCCTCACAAAATCTTTAATTACCATGATATACTTATACCTCCATATAAGAATTAGCATGTAAATATGGATAGTTGCATAAAAGACCCTATATCATTTAATACTACAACCATGCATAATTCTCTAGTTAAACAATTGAATATATTTAGAAGCTAAATACTAATAGGTTAGTTGGTAAATAATAAATATTTATATATACAACTATAGATAATGTGATAATAATTTATGAATAATTTTATTTTAGGTGAATCGTGCAATTGAGACGTGGACCTTGACCCCTTGGTGTACCAACTCGAACAATCACAATAGGCAATTATACCTTGCATTTTTTTACAGTTATTTACATGCTTATTCTTTTTTCCTTCGTTACATGTCATTATCCAGTTTTCTCTTGTTGATTGTTGACATGTGTTTTCTCAAATTATGTATACTAGTTTAGTTGCCTCATTGATATATAGTCTTTGTTCACGATTGGCATTGTAGTTCATATTGGATCTGTTCTCACATGTACTTTGATTGAGTCGTATCGTAGGACGAGTGTGTCATGACTGAGCAGCTATTCCTATCTCGTGTATTCTCAACCTCCGAGTCCACACTAGGGACGAGGGTTGATTATTTGAGTTAACCTGCGAGTC
Organism: Iris pallida; assembly: GCA_029216955.1. Taxonomy (NCBI): domain Eukaryota; kingdom Viridiplantae; phylum Streptophyta; class Magnoliopsida; order Asparagales; family Iridaceae; genus Iris; species Iris pallida. The sequence continues at coordinate 13,124,826 of JANAVB010013398.1, forward strand.
CATACTAGGGACGAGGGTTGACTGTTTGAACTAACCTGCGAGTCCACATTAGGGACAAGGGTTAGTTGTTTCCTCAAACCTGCGAGTCCACACTAGGGCGAGGGTTTGATTATCCATTTGATTTCTTGCCATGTGTTCACTTGTTTTCTTTCCAGCAGTTCATTTATGCGTAGTTGTTCTTATACGCATGTTTCCTTGTTACTTGTCATTGTCCGTTTCTTTCCTGCTTATTCTCTATGCGTCTTATTACTGTTAGATAGGCATGTTTTATGTATCTTACTAGTCCCCTGAGGAATTGGTGATCTATCCAGGTTTAGTCGAGATTGATTCAGGTGCATACGAGCAGGTGTATGAGCCGAATCACGGTACCACAGCAGCTGATGACGTCATTTGATTTTTAGCATAGTTGGACTCTGTTATTTTATTTCATGTCTCTATTTTATTTCCGTCTACTAGTAATAGATTTGTCTCCACCGGCCGTGACTTAAATTCTTGATACTCAAAACTTCATTCTTATTTATTCTTCTTTATTCAGTTATATCAGTACTCATTGATTAGCTGTATCTTTTTCTGTGGATGAGGTATAGATTGTCATGTTAGTTTTAGATGACTTGTGAGTTTATAGACAGTATTCTACCTCAGACACTGCGGTGTAGGCTGGACTTGGATACGAACTCGTATCCGAAAAACGGGTGCACGTCGTGACACTTCCTGGTCAGAAGCACAGCACTTTCCCGTTCCAATATGGCTAATAAGCAGCTATTAAGCAGAACGGGATGGAGCTCCTATACGAGGCTCACAGCACAACATGTGGCTCTTCCAGCATAACGGAGTGCCGGCGACCAACCCAAATCCAGTATCTTGGCCCTCGAAGACCTCCAAGATGTTGTTCAGGTTCGAACCCCTCATTCCAAACGCTCAAGTGCATCTCGAAACTATGAAGTTGTCCTCCACCAAGACTACAGCTTCTTTGAACGAAGAGATCTACAACAAACAGTCGACTTATGCAAGGCCTACGGCCGTCCAAAGCTAAGTCGGGATCGAACATGACAGAGGAATGTCAAGAGGCAATGGGCAAAAGCTTTCCCAAAAGATCCCCTTTATATAGGTGTGGGGTCCAACCTGCACGCCACATGGCAGCAAGTCAAAGGCTCCGAGTTAATTGGATGAACCTAGAATTCATCATAATGAATCTCATTTAATGAAGTCTTTGACCAAGTCTTTAGCCACCACTTCTCGAGCCCCTCAAAAGTGGCAGCAATTAAGGAGGCATTTACTCAGTCGCCCCAAAAGCGCAGTCACTCGTTGCCCAAAAGTACAGTCACTCATCATATCAAAAGTACAGCACTTTAAAAACCCAAACGCACAGCGCTCTAAAAGAGACGGAAAGAGTGAGCCCTTGGGCAAAATCTGTCTGAAATGCCAGATAGGCGATCTCCAGACGGATGTGACTTGCTATGTCATTTATGCAGACATAAACTATAACATGTTGTTGGGTCGACCATGGATACATAAATACATGATTGTACCCTCGACCCTCTATCAATGCATGAAGTATGTGGCCAGTGACGGGACTATCAAGAACGAATTTGCTGACATCGAGCCATTTCGAGGACTCAAAGCGTACTGTACTGATGACGACTTGTACAAATCAGTCCCCTGGGATGACGATGCCAATGATGCGACGATGAGACAGAGATCAGAGAGCACAGCGGTTGCTGAAAAACCGCTGAGAGTTCGACTGAAGGGGAAGCCTCCCCAAACATCAGCTCCTCTTGTCATCAAGCTTCGGAGAAAAGCTCCTACTCCCTCGTCCCCAACGTCGTCAACAGTCCTGATGTCACAAGAACCTCCGACTCCAGCTCACCTGGTAGTCAAGATGAAGCGGAGACCTCCTCACCTTCTCTCATGTCGGCCCCGTTCTCACCGATAAAGAGTTAGGGGACTACATATACGCCAATGATGAGGCACATTCTTTAGATGATGTAATCCCTCGGTATAAAATTGTGCATTTCATTAATAGAAAGCTATCTTTGAATTACTCTTATGCACACTGGAATGCTATATTTCTTAGATAACGCTCTTTGAATTACTCTTGAGTCCATAAATAGATTTTGTCAGTTTGCAAACCATATTATTTGGGACTTTTGACACAGAGTTTTCTGGTTGCACCATATAACTTATTTCGTCAATGTTACCATTTAAACGCATTTTGACATCCATTTGATGTAACTCAATATCAAAATGTGACCCACAAGTGCTATGATTGTTTTAAAAGAGTCATTCAAAGAAACCGAAGAGAGAGTCTCTTTAAAATCAATCCCTAACTTTGAGTAAATCACTATCTATAAGACGTTGTAACGCCCCAGTCCCAAAATACGTAGGACTAGGAACGTAGACATGTCAGCTGTATTATACGAAGTACGTAGGCCTCGTATAAATACATAAGCTGTAAAATACAGTAATCCAAGACAAACTAAATCTCATCCACAATGAAAAGAAATATATATAAATCAACTCGAATATTTATGATACAATCGTTGGGCGGAGACAAAGTCACTACCAACTATCCCAATGAAAGAAATGTACAATAAATCGAGCGTTAAAAATGGCAAGACGAACCAAGCGCAATTGTCTTCGAAGGAATGGAGAAGACCACGGCCTTGGCTAGAATACCTGCGGAAGACATAAACACACACCTGGGGAAAAACCAGGTCCTCAGACCGACGTAGCAAGATACAGGAAGAACAACTAATATGAACTGTCAGAATAATAAAGTAATATATAAACTAGACCTAAATATGCAAAGGAGATTCTAACGCCTAATGTGCAATTTAGAGGACAACTTTCATGCGCATGGGTAGGATTTTTGGCTATGTGTACGTAACTGGCATCCAGTCATCTGTATCCTTGTAACGTCTAAAACGTCAGAGGGCATCTGCAAATATATCGCCACAGTTCCATCCGGAGACTGCGGTTTACCTGTTTGGATTCCCATACGCACTAGCGACTGTCCTCCCCCAATATATCCACACTGTTCAAGTCATGTCCATGGCTCGTCCAGTTTTGTAACTGCTTGAGTCTCTAAAACCCTAGTCATAACAGTTACGATCATCTACCGTCACACGACTTTAGAGATAGCTAGTCAATAAGTCGTGCCCCTAGTAACATGTCTCAACCGTGTAGTGTGAGTGTCACAGCCAAAGGAAGATATAAGGATATCCTCCAACAAGAAGGTAGTCCGCTAACACTAAGTCATCATGCATAAAATAAAGTAACGACTAATAAAGTCGCTTGCACCCAAGTATGGCTTGGACGCGCACAGTTTATAACAAAGGAAAACTAACAATATGAACAAAATAAAAATACGGAAAATAAATAATTGACAGTTAATTAGCAAGGTATACTTGCCTGTTGTGACGCCTGATGCTGTCTGGTGTGCCGCTATGATCATGTGGCACAAGATCGACTTCGGGTAACAACTACGCAAGGTGAACTCGGATGGTGGCACAGACAGTTCCATTGGGTCCAGAAGGGTTAATTTAGCTAGGGGTGTATAAAGTAGGTCAAGAATTGGTAAAGGAATAGAAATAACAGGATTAGTCATGGATAGAAGGACGATCAAAAAAAATAGGTAAATAATATATACGATTTTAGAAAACTATTTATAATACTTGAAAAATAATATATTTATAAAAAATAGTTTCTAGATAAAAAATATAAAAATCGCTTTTAGGCAAAAATTTAAGTTCGTAAAATTAGATTTTATTGGTAGAAAACTATATTTTATTAGTAAAAATAATTATTGATAAATATTTATCAATCTAGAAAATCAGTTTAAGGCATGAGCTAATTTTGTTGAAGTAAAATTTTCTTAGAGAAAACTATCTTCGAAAGCGGTTACAAAATAATATGTTCATAAGTTTTCAAAAATAATAATAGCAAATAGATTTTTTTTTACAACAATAGTATCCAAAAAAAATAGAATAATAATGATGATGATATTGATAATATATAAGTAAACATGACTTTGGAAGTACTTGTTTATATAGTTAATAAGTTAATAATAATAATAATAATAATAATAATAGTAATAAACCAAAATTTTATAATAATAATAATAATAAAAACAAAGTAGCTGCTCCTTAGAAAGGGAAAGAGGGAAAGAAAGCTGAAGAAATCGAGGCCGGCGGAGGGAAAATGGGGGCGATCGACTGGAACGCCGGCGGATGCTCCGGCGAGAGGGAAGTAGTGCGAAGTCGGACGCCGGTGAGGAAAGGCGACGGAGAGGCGGAGGGAGAAGGAGCGAAAAGAAGGGGGTTAGGGGTTCGGCCGGGACGGAGGCGACGTCCACGGAGGGAGCGAAGGGGATGGGGTTTTTCGGTGGTGCGCGGAGTTTGGGCGGAGAGAGGGGGTTTCACTGAGGATCTCTCGGCCGGGATTCATCGGCGACACAGAGGGCGGCTGCGGGATGTCGGCTCCGAGCGGAGCTCGACGCGGTTCGGCGAGGGTTCCGGCCATGGAGGCGATCGGAGTGGGGGTCGGTCGGTGAGGATCACGGTGGAGTCGGCGCGCACGCGCGACGGCGCGGCTCCAGGCTGTCGGAGCTGCCCGGCTGGTCGGGGAGAACGGCGCCACTCGCGGTGGAGGGCGTCGGCGGCGGGCGGAGGTAGGTTTAGGTTTAGGTTTCTTCTTGTTTTTTTTCTTCTACTTGGTGATGGTGGTGGTTGGAGTGTTCCGGCCGGTGGCCGTGACGGTGGTGCGTGACGGTGATGTTGGTTCCGACGGTCGGTGGCTGTGTGGGTGTTCGTCGGATCTGGGTGGTTGGCGAAGGGGTAGATGCTGGTGGTGGCGTTGATGGTGTTGTCGATGGAAGACGGAGTTGGTGTTGGCAGAGGTGGTCGGTGGCTGTGGCCGAGTCGGGGTCGGGTTGGGTCTCTGATGGTGGTGTCGGGGAAGGGTTTGGCCGACGTCGAGAGGAGGGGTGAATCGAGGCAGAGGACCGGGGCTTGGAGTTAGGGATTTGATTGCGTCGAGTGTGTTCGACACAACTGAGAGGGTCGGAAGAGGTGTCCTGCGAGACACGGAATGGTTTTGACGTCCGGGATTGTCGGACGCAGGAAAAATTAATGTACTTGTATAAGGGGATAAATAGTGGATAGGGATAGGGGACACGGACACGATCCACGATACTTGGGTGGAGGAATTTGTAGATGTGTGAATTTCTGGAGGAGTACCTGCCTATTTATAGGATGTGGGAATTCCCATTTGGATAGGATTAGAATTGATTTAAAACCCAAATAGATAATTTACCATTAAAATTAAAATCGATAAAATCCAAATTCAAATACAAATCCAATTTAAATTTTATTTAAATCTAATCTAAATTAATATAGATAAATTATATTCCCAAATAAAAGCTATTTAAAATCTTTTCAAATGTAAGCCAATAAAAATAATCTTTTCAAATCTACTTCATATTTAATTCAATTTAAACCAAAACAATTTTCAAACACTTTTTCGAATAATAAAATATTAATATTAAATAAATTTCAAAAATCACAATAAATATTAATATAAATATTTTAAACTACATTTTAATAATTTAGATAAAATAATTACGAAATTAAACATAAATAATCAAATCTTTAAAATACCTCTTTACTAAATAAATTATTATAAGTAATAAAAATAAATTTTGAAAATATACATGAAATAATTTTCTAGTTTTCTAAATTATCACTAATCAATAAGATAGCATTTTATAAATAAATAAATAATAGACTTTACCTTTAATAAAAATAATTATTATATATTATTTTGAAACCATTACCGATAATAAAATCAAAAATTATTTTTCTAAAAATATGTACCTCGCACATATTCGCATTCGACGAGTAATACGAAAAAACGTAAATTTTCGTATGACGTACAATACGACTATGCGACGTATAAATACAAAAAAAAATCAGTACTAAAAATATAGTAGAAATTTAGGGGTTTTACATCCTACCCAACTTACAAGAATTTCGTCCTAGAAATTAAAAATAAGTAGGGTGTGAGAAGGTGTAAGGGTACGAACAAATCATTAGACGAGGCAAGAAATCAACATTTAACACAAACATGCATTAGGTAATCGTGATTTAGATAAGTACGAAAATAATGCACGGATATGGTAATGGCAGAGGGTCGCTAGCTAATGCAAGATAGAGAAGGATTTAAGGGTTAGGTAATGAAGGTAAAGTAATTAGAGAGCAAGGGTACATGGTTCCTTAGAATGAAGTTACGTCTAGGTTTAGGGGTGGTTAAGAAAAATAATCCTAGTCATTTCTAAATTTCAATGATTAGAGATCACGATCAAGAGTCGAAGGATAGGGCGAATAACTCGAGGCGAAGTGGTAAACACATGACTTGGTTGATGGCTAACTATAACTATCATGGTCATAGGGGAACACTTGGTGTCTATCTATCAAGTACGAGTGTTCTGTCCTTCCAAATTAAGTGAAGGACAAAACGAATAAGAGTTCGAAGGAGATATTTATTGAATACGAACACGTGGTTCAAAGACGACTGAATAAATTCAAAGAGAATTGCCAAAGCAGACATGGATGAGATTCTAGGGAGCAAGCTTAACTATATCTCCACCCACGTATAACGATAAATAAAAGCGAACCAAAGTGCACTCGGTTGATCAGACCATCATGCACCGGTTCTTACTAGACAGTATGTTAGTGCGCGCGCTCAATAGCATGTGTCTTGAACAAGTTCGATAACGGTAAAACTTGCAAAACTAGGCTATAGTAGCAATATTTAATTAAGATGGTAAAAAAAAAAAAATAAGCACGAGAGATTAAGATCGAAATAGAGTATAATTAGTTCAAAACTCCTTAAGATTCTAAGTCTTGTTTGGTGCCTATACAGTCGACCTATAGTCGTTTTGTCCAAGTCTTTGGTTGACTAGAGGGTTAGGGTCCTCTAAATTCTAGAACCTAAGTGAACTTGCTAATATAGGTCACAAGGACAAAGGGGTTGCTAGGTCATAAGGCATTCTACCCAACTTACAAGAGTTAAACTAGTAGGGTGATGGAACAATGGGTTATGTCCACCTAGTATGGGTTACCCTATTAATCTCTATCAAGTACAAATGAAGGGCACGAATCACGATAGAAGGGATCAAGCAAGATGCAACTCGAGGAGAAGGCGGTCAAGTATGTGGATGAGATCCTAGACTCTAATCCTATACGCAGGCTTGCTTGGTACGGTAAAGTAACCAAACAATTTAGCTAGACCTTCATGGGCCACCACAAAAACATGTAACGCCCCAGTCCCAAAATACGTAGGACTAGGAACGTAGACATGCCAGCTGTATTTATACGAAGTACGTAGGCCTCGTATAAATACATAAGCGTAAAATGCAGTAATCTAAAAAACTAAATCTCATCCACAATGAAAAGAAACATAAATATAAAATCAACTCGAATATTTATGATACAATCGTTGGGCGGAGACAAAGTCCACTACCAACTATCCCAATGAAAGAAATGTACAATAAATCGAGCGTTAAAAATGGCAAGACGAACCAAGCGTAATTGTCTTCGAAGGAATGGAGAAGACCACGGCCTTGGCTAGAATACCTGCGGAAGACATGAACACACACCTGGGGAAAAACCAGGTCCTCAGACGGACGTAGCAAGATACAGGAAGAAAAGACAATATGAACTGTCAGAATAATAAAGTAATATATAAACTAGACCTAAATATGCAAAGGAGATTCTAACCACCTAATGTGCAATTTAGAGGACAACTTTATGCGCATGGGTAGGATTTTTGGCTATGTGTACGTAACTGGCATCCAGTCATCTGTATCCGTCTGTAACGTCTAAAACGTCAGAGGGCATCTGCAAATTATTGCCACATTCCATCCGGAGACTGTGGTTTACCTGTTTGGATTCCCATACGCACTAGCGACTGTCCTCCCCCAATATATCCACACTGTTCAAGTCATGTCCATGGCTCGTCCAGTTTTGTAACTGCTTGAGTCTCTAAAACCCTAGTCATAACAGTTACGATCATCTACCGTCACACGACTTTAGAGATAGCTAGTCAATAAGTCGTGCCCCTAGTAACATGTCTCAACCGTGTAGTGTGAGTGTCACAGCCAAAGGAAGATATAAGGATATCCCCAACAAGAAGGTAGTCCGCTAACACTAAGTCATGCATAAAATAAAGTAACGACTAATAAAGTCGCTTGCACCCAAGTATGGCTTGGACGCGCAGTTTATAACAAAGAAAACTAACAATATGAACAAAATAAAAATACGGAAAATAAATAATTGACAGTTAATTAGCAAGGTATACTTGCCTGTTGTGACGCCTGATGAGCTGCCTGGTGTGCCGCTATGATCATGTGGCACAAGATCGACTTCGGGTAACAACTACGCAAGGTGAACTCGGATGGTGGCACAGACAGTTCCATTGGGTCCAGAAGGGTTAATTTAGCTAGGGGTGTTATAAAGTAGGTCAAGAATTGGTAAAGGAATAGAAATAACATGATTAGTCATGGATAGAAGGACGATCAAAAGAAAATAGGTACATAATATATACGATTTAGAAAACTATTTATAATACTTGAAAAATATATATTTGTAAAAAATAGTTTCTAGATAAAAATATAAAAATCGCTTTTAGGCAAAAACTTTAAGTTCGTAAAATTAGATTTTATTGTAGTAGAAAACTATTTTATTAGTAAAATAATTATTGATAAATATTTATCAATCTAGAAAATCAATTTAAGGCATGAGCTAACTTTGTTGAAGTAAAATTTCTTAGAGAAAACTATCTTCAAAAGCGGTTACAAATAATATGTTCATAAGTTTTCAAAAATAATAATAGTAGCAAATAGATATTTTTTTTACAACAATAGTATCCAAAAAAAATAGAATAATAATAATGATGATATTGATAATATATAAGTAAACATGACTTTGGAAGTACTTGTTTATATAGTTAATAAGTTAATAATATAATAATAATAATAATAATAATAATAGTAATAAACCAAAATTTTAATAATAATAATAATAATAATAATAATACAAACAAAGTAGCTGCTCCTTACAGAAAGGGAAAGAAGGAAAGAAAGCTGAAGAAATCGAGGTCGGCGGAGGAAAAATGGGGGCGATCGACTAGAACGCCGGCGGATGCTCCGGCGAGAGGGAAGTAGCGCGAAGTCGGACGCCGGTGAGGAAAGGCGGCGGAGAGGCGGAGGGAGAAGGAGTGGAAGAAGGGGGGTTAGGGGTTCGGCCGGCGACGGAGGCGACGTCCAGCGGAGGGAGGCGAAGGTGGATGGGGTTTTCCGGTGGTGCGCGGAGTTTGGGCGGAGAGAGGGGGTTTTACTGAGGGTCTCTCGGCTGGGGTTCATCGGCGACACAGCCGAGGGCGGCTGCGGGATGCCGGCTCCGAGCAGAGCTCGCGGTTCGGCGAGGGTTCCGGCCATGGAGGCGATCGGAGTGGGGGTCGGTCGGTGAGGATCACGGTGGAGTCGGCGCGCACGCGACGGCGGCTCTAGGCTGTCGGAGCTGCCGGCTGGTCGCGGAGAACGCGCCACTCGCGGTGGAGGGCGTCGGCGGCGGGCGGAGGTAGGTTTAGGTTTAGGGTTTCTTCTTGTTTTTTTCCTTTTACTTGGTGATGGTGTTGGTTGGAGTGTTCCGGCCGGTGGCCGTGGCGGTGGTACGTGACGGTGATGTTGGTTCCGATGGTCGGTGGCTGTTTGGGTGTTCGTCGGATCTGGGTGGTTGGCGAAGGGGTAGATGTGGTGGTGGCGTTGATGGTGTTGTCGATGGAAAGACGGAGTTGGTGTTGGCAGAGGTGGTCGGTGGCTGTGGCCGAGTCGGGGTCGGGTTGGGGTCTCTGATGGTTGTCGGGGAAGGATTGGCGACGTCGAGAGGAGGGGTGAATCGAGGAAGAGGACTGGGGCTTGGAGTTGGGATTTGATTACGTCGAGTGTATTCGACACAACTGAGAGGGTCGGGAGAGGTGTCCTGCGAGACACGGAATGGTTTGACGTCCGGGATTGTCGGACGCAGGAAAAATTAATGTACTTGTATAAGGAGATAAATAGTGGATGGGGATAGGGGACACGGACACGATGCACGATACTTGGGTGGAGGAATTTGTAGATGTGTGGAATTCTGGAGGAGTACCTGCCTATTTATAGGATATGGGAATTCCCATTTGGATAGGATTAGAATTGATTTAAAACCCAAATAGATAATTTACCATTAAAATTAAAATCGATAAAATCCAAATTCAAATACAAATCCAATTTAAATTTTATTTAAATCTAATCTAAATTAATATAGATAAATATATTCCCAAATAAAAGCTATTTAAAATCTTTTCAAATGTTAGCCAATAAAAATAATCTTTCAAATCTACTTCATCATATTAATTCAATTTAAACCAAAACAATATTTCAAACACTTTTCGAATAATAAATATTAATATTAAATAAATTTGAAATCACAATAAATATTAATATAATATTTTAAACTACATTTAATAATTTAGATAAAACAATTACGAAATTAAACATAAATAATCAAATCTTTAAAATACCTCTTTACTAAAAATTATATAAGTAATAAAAATTTTGAAAATATACATGAAATAATTTTCTAGTTTTCTAAATTATCATTAATCAATAAGATAGCATTTTATAAATAAATAAATAATAGACTTTACCTTTAATAAAAATAATTATATATATTATTTTGAAACCATTACCGATAATAAAATCAAAAATTATTTTCTAAAAATATGTACCTCGCACATATTCGCATTCGACGAGTAATACGAAAAAACATAAATTTCCTACGACGTACAATACGACTGCGACGTATAAATACAAAAAAAAACAGTACTAAAAATATAGAAGAAATTTAGGGGTTTTACAGACGTACTTTATACATCTCCATATTACCCTTTGAATCCTTCTTGGTTTTAAATATCCATTTACAACCAATGGACTTTGTACCTTTTGGTAATGGGACAAGTTTCCAAACTTTATTGTCTTGCATAGACTTATACTCCTTATTTATTGTATCAATCCACTTGAGAACTGGAACTTTCTGTCACGACCCGCACCCACTGTTAGGGTACGAGAACGTAACAACGCCCAGCCTACGCCGCAGTGTCGGCGGTAGAACGCTGTCCTAGGTCAATCACTAACAATATAAAAGTACCTGTACAGTTTATACTCTCCGAGTGGAGGTAATACAACATATAGTCTCAATCACATCTAAGGTAGAAGAATGAAAGACAGAAGATAGATAGTAACTCAAAGAGAACCATAGCATAGATGAAATAAGTCTAAGTGTCTAGGATACATAACATCCAGAATGTCAACTCATAATACAATAAGTCTAAGAGTCTATATATCTCACATCTCAAAATACAACTTAGAATGTGGGACAAAAGATAATACCGAAAGACTGTCTAGCTAAACTAGCCTAGACTACTGGGGCAACATCCTCAGCTGCAGGTGGATCCTGCTGAGGGTCCACAACATAAGTATCATCTAGTCCTGCTCCATATAGGTAGTCACCAGGGCCTCATCATCATCCTCTGTAATATTTCAACAGGTCCAGTCAGGACAGGAACGAGCACAATACATCTCACGCAGTTCATATCAGGTTAGGAAATACGATACAGGCAATAGAGTAAGATACATGAACTGCTGAAAGGAAATATACGCTGTAAAAGAGATAGTGTAATGAAATATCTACTGTATATAGAGAACTGTAAGTGACTAGTGATGTAGAGCACAAGATAGGCATGTGAATTGCTAGAATTTATACATGATTACACTACTGAGTTTGCACATGACTACTTTGGAATTATTCACATGTCCACTTCTACTCTCCCGTTTCCCCAATCAATATACAAGGATCTATACAAGTTATGTTATTATACATGATATCACATGGGGTCCATGAAAGGGTGCACATGATAGTATACATGAGGGCTCAGTAAACATGAGAGTACATGATCACATGAGTGCACATGAATGATGGAAGCATAGGAGTACTGATGATAGTGAAACACACATAACATGAAGTACCCTGCTCCCGAGGGGGATAACATCTCATGTAAAGATCCATATAGTACCAATCCGTGTTACCAACGTGACAGCATCAAGTAAAGTAATCTAGAGCGAGAAGTAAAGCCTGAACAAGTATGAAACGGTCAGAGAATGTACTCGCCTGATAACTGAATGTCTGAAGAGGATATACTGTCTGAGGAGAGGTGTATGGCTCCTAATCAGAGCAATACAAGTCACAATGTATCCACAATGGTAAAAATAAAGTGTACAATGCATACTACATGATTCTAGGTCAATCTGGTCAAAAGTCAACTCTTGGTCAACTCTAATAGTCAAACTAGGTCACAGGAAGTCATACTAAGTCAAATAAGGTCAAACAAGATCAAACAAGTTTAATCTAGGTTAAAGTCAACTCCTGTCAACATTCTAATCAAACTAGTCAAATACTAGTCAACATGATCAATGGGTCAAGTCTAAGTCAAACTTAGACCAACTAAGGTATTGGTCAAACAAAGACTAGTCAGTCAGGTAATTAGGTCAAACAAAGACTAGTCAATAAGATTTAAGTCAAACATGGTCAGACTAGTTGAACTAGTCATTTTAGGTCAATTAGGTCATGGTTTGACCAATAGTTGACTTTAGTCAACCATGGTCAACAATGGTCAACTTTAAGTCAACTAGTCAAATACTAGTTAGGATTTTAGTCAAACTAGTCAACTAGTTGTTTTAGGTCATTCCTAGACAACTCTAGGTGAACTAGGTCAACTTTAACCTAAGATTGGCTTTGGTCAACCCTTAGTCAACAAGGGTCATCAAGTTGGGTTTTGGGCCATTAGGGTTAGCCCCAAGCCATAGGCTAATACTCTTGGCCATAGGCTAGTCATAGGGTTTCCATATAACCTATAACTAGAAGTCATATATATAAACATATATCTACATATATGGATATACCCAAGTATCCACTACCTATATACCAATATATGAATACTAAATATACTACAAACCCCCCCTCACATATATCTATATATTGACATAAAGAGACCTAATACAAATGTATATATATCATTTATAATACATATATATATAATTATATATATATATATATATATATATATATTATATATATATATATTATCAACCTATCAACCTATATATATCACCTATATATAGAGATAAGAGAGAGAGAGACTTAGAGTAAGAGAGAGAGAATGAGAGAAGTGCAGGACAGTGAGAGAGGGCTGGACAGGGGGAAAGGGTTCCAGAATTTCTGGAACCAAGTTGGCTCCCCAACACACACTACAATAATATATCATACATATGTATATATATACATAACTCCACCTATACACTACCATTTATTCCCAAATCTCACCCACACTCACATATACATAATACTACGTATAATATACTAAAATACACTCATACAATGCATTAAACATATCAAATTTGGTTTTGAAATCCACTTTTGAAAACTGGGAAAATCCTAAAAACAGGAACTGTGGACTGTTTATCTCGAAACAGGGTAACTCGAAATACACACTCTAAAACGAGCTAAGACTCGAATCAATTGGTTGATAACTGACACCCCATAGATACCCTAGTGTTCTAGGTGCCTGACACGACACCATGACACGGTTTCACGTGTCCAATCTCACAAAACACTACACGGGTAAATTTCTGACACTCTACGCGTGCACAGCGTCGCGCACAGCGTCGTGTACGCGTTCCACGTGTTCGTGGACACACCACGAGACACGACATGTCTCGTGGTCGTGCATATGTGTAGCCCACACATAGGGCTATACGTTGCACACCCTGACACGTGTCCACGACACTCGTGGACACAAACGAATCCCGTATCAGTCGTGAAAACACGACTGATACACGCGTGTTACGACAGCGTCGTGCACGCGGTTACACGCGTCATACTCGCGACACAGGACACGACCACCACGTGCTCGTGTCCACGTGTATGCCACGTGTAGGGCTTCATGCCCGTGTCACTATGAGACACTCTAGTGTCGTGTCCACGCGACACGACACGCTCAAAGTCGTGCCCGCGCGTGTGTGCTGACAGCGCGTGTCCAGTGCGAGTGAGATTTCTCACTCGACACGACACGAGGCGACACCAAATTTTGGGGGCATGTTCGCAGACATTGCCCCCGTGTCCATGTCAAAAATCTCGTATCCTAGTGCACTGTGAAGTGAGCACGAAGTGTCGGGTAGCAGGGCATGCACGAGGGTCTCGTGCAGTGGGTTCGTGTCCAATTTGGACACGGACACAGCATGAAAACGTGCTCAGTCCACTAGGTATGTGACCTACATGTCTAGGGCTTCACAGAAGTGTGATTTGTTTTACATTTTAACAAAATCCATTTCTCAGTGGCATTTCATCAAACACAGTTTAAAAGCCTAGGATACGTGTCCGATACGGACACCAAATCAATCCTATTTTTCACCAAACTTGACCTACAGTACCCTAGTACCAAGATGCATGCAAATATGAGAGAAAATACAAATTTAACAAAGTTTATGGGCATTTACCTATTTGTGCAAATCCAATGAAAATTAAAGAAGAGGAGGGGTGTGTATCCTTCAACTTTGTGATGCCAAAAGCTTCCAAATCCTCAATAGCAGGCCCTAACTAGTACCTTCTCGTGTAGGGGAGTCCAATGCAAGAAACTAGAGGTGATTTGGATCAAAATTGATCAAGTTGTGGTCTTGTGAAGAAAATAGGATTTTCTAGGATTTAAATTCATGTAAAATTTTCATGAATGAAAGAAATGGGATTAAATAGAAATGTGGGCTGCTAGGGAGATGCCCTTGGCTGCCATGGGGGTAGGGGAGGTGTCCTTGGCTTTCTTCTAGGCTAAGGCAAGACTTTGTGTAAAGGGGTTGGGATATTTTGAGTAATTCAAGCAAAATATCCATTAAGTAATATCAAGATATTTATATCACTTTAACCATGACCAAATATCTATCCTCTTAGTCATTCTAGGTTAGTAACTAACCTCTAGATTAGGCTAAACTTGGTTAGGGCTCTCATGACACTTAACAATAATTAAACAATAATAAAAACACACAAATCCAAATAATTCCAAATAATTTCTAGAAAATTACCAAATACCCTTTAGGCTAAAATCACTAATTTGGTGTTCTAAGCCTATGGCTAAGCTTTCATGGTCATGGCAACTTCTAGGTTAAGAAAAACTAGGGTTTACACTAAGTTATACTAACAAGTCACAAAGTCATAAGTCATGACTTAGCATGACTTAGAAATGGTTCTAATCACACTAATAATCACCAAAAATCATATCATGCCCTAAACACCATTAATAAATAATAAAAATAATAAATTTTCAAAAATCCCCAATTTCATAAAATAGGGTGTTACAAGTCTACCCACCTTAAAATAATTTTGTCCTCGAAATTTAGATGGTCGTACTCCTCCTAGGTCAAACCTCCAACAATCAGGGACGAAGCCACTACCTAGGCAACATACAAGGTCAAATAAGCAAAATATGGGTAGTAGACCTATACTGGGTCATGTCCAAAAATTGGCTGGCAGTTTAGGTCATAAGGTGTCCTCAATTTAAATCGAAGCCAAAAGTAACTCCATGGGGTAAATCAGGATGGAGTCTCGGGTCAGAAAAATCGTACTAAGTAAATGAAGCACACAATGGTATGCCTGGGTGGGACACTAAGGTCATGGGTGTAGTATGTCATGTCTAGGTTACGTATGTGAAATTAGTTTTGAGAAAACAACTAGTCTTGTGCTCCAAATCTAAAAGTCACGGTAACGTGCCTACGATGATCATAATTTAGAGTGGGAAAGGTCTATGGCCTAAATTGAACCAAAAATTGTGATGAAATAGTAGTATAAAGGACAGGTTTAAGTGGGACAGTCTGTGATCTCATCAAGGTGCACTAGTCATTCTAGATCAATACTGTCCTATGGTATCAAAACGTACAAGCAATCTAAGGTGTCCTAATTGGGAAGGTAAGGGAACAACAATCATCAAGGCTATAGGCCGTCTACCATCCTATATGAAAATTGGTTATTAACAAGTAAGTGAGAAATCATTAAAAGTTACTATTCCATAAAATGGTAAAAGAAAATTGAAAATTTAGGCACAAACAATCACAAATAGATTTTAGTCTTGACACGATCTAAGTTGATCAATTTCAGGATAAATCGAGATTTGGCAAGATGGGAAATCAATGAAATCAAGTATGAGCACGAGCATCCAATGATGAAGATCCAGATCATGATTAAATTTTAATTCAACTGGATACGAATACGAGGTTCATAGGCGATGAAATAATTCTAAGAAGAATTGTCAAGGCTGTTGCGGATAAGATTCTAGGGCAAGTTTAATTATGTCTCCATCCACGTAGATTAATATATGAAAAAGCGAACCAAAACGCAATAGGTTGATCAGACCATCATGCGCCGGTTCTGATTAGATAATATATTAGTGGGTGTACACCCAATAAATATATCATGATCAAGCTCGAAAAGGATAAGCTTGTAAAATCTAAGGATAAATTTATAGCATAAGATATAAGTAAGGGTAGAAATGATGAAAGAAGATACATAGTCCAAGATCCTTAACCAATCGGGTCAAGTATTCAAGGTAAGGTACAAGGTCAAGTATTTAAGGGTTCAAGCAGAACACTATCACATGCCAGGTCGAAAGAATTGAGCCAAGGTGGATCTCTAATTGAAATAAGAATTAATTTAGTATCATGGTAGAGGTTATAGTTAGCCATTTGACCAGAAAATCATATCAAAAAAATAGAGTACAAGGAGACGGGTTTTAGTAGGACATGGAATACCTACATGAAGGTAGGCTAGTCTTGGTCTTACATGTGAAGTTTGTTGGGAGGCAACAGCTAGTATTATACTCCGAATGTCTAAGTCACGGTAAAGGACGTCCAATGATCTAGAATAGAAAGTGGGAGTTCAAGACGTGACAAATTGATGCAAAATTGAAGAAGATCAAATTAACCCATGGAATAAAATTAATTAGGAATCCAGTAAATAATTTAGGAACACAGTCTTAGGGATAGATAGGCTACTAGATGAATATAGTTAGGGTTCGATCAAATCATAGGTCAAGGTTAGAAGGTCTCAATAAGTCTTGATTCGAGGAAATATCGAGTAAGTCAGGTTTGGGATACAATCACATAGATTGGTAGATGAAGCTGAGCAAGATGCAAAAATAGAGGGGACAGTTCATTTCAATGAAAAGCAATTAGCAAGAGGATTAGATGACAAGAAACAGATAAGAGTTTTCTCATAAATGTGATTGAGTACCTTAAAATAAAAGATATTAATCTAACACAAAGAAATTAAAATCAACAACTACAAAAAAAAATTTCAAAATCATCAGCTAACACCAGGATTCAAAGTTCTACAGTGAATCCTCCAAAATCAAATTCAATCAAGGGAAAAGGAGTTTAAATTGAAATTTCAAATGAAATTCTCAAGGGTCATCCCAGGAATCTCTCAAAGTATCCTAACAGTGATTGAGTATCCTCTCTCACTAAGCCTATTCCTCAAATCCTATCGCAGGCTGTAGTGATACTCTAGTTCGAATACCACTACATAAACTCGAGACCTGCATGGGCCACCACTAAAAACGTGTCACGACCCGCACCCACTGTTAGGGTACGAGAACGTAACAACGCCCAGCCTACGCCGCAGTGTCGGCGGTAGAACGTTGTCCTAGGTCAATCATCTAACAATATAAAAGTACCTGTACAGTTTATACTCTCCGAGTGGAGGTAACATCACAACATATAGTCTCAATCACATCTAAGGTAGAAGAATGAAAGACAGAAGATAGATAGTAACTCAAAGAGAACCATAGCATAGATGAAATAAGTCTAAGTGTCTAGGATACATAACATCCAGAATGTCAACTCATAATACAATAAGTTTAAGAGTCTATATATCTCAATATCTCAAAATACAACTCAGAATGTGAGACAAAAGATAATACCGAAAGACTGTCTAGCTAAACTAGCCTAGACTACTGGGGCAACATCCTCAGCTGCAGGTAGATCCTGCTGAGGGTCCACAACATAAGTATCATCTAGTCCTGCTCCATATAGGTAGTCACCAGGGCCTCATCCTCATCCTCTGTAATATTTTCAACAGGTCCAGTCAGGACAGGAACGAGCACAATACATCTCACGCAGTTCATATCAGGTTAGGAAATACGATACAGGCAATAGAGTAAGATACATGAACTGCTAAAAGGAAATATACGCTGTAAAAGAGATAGCTGTAATGAAATATCTACTGTATATAGAGAACTGTAAGTGACTAGTGATGTAGAGCACAAGATAGGCATGTAAATGGCTAGAATTTATACATGATTATACTACTGAGTTTGCACATGACTACTTTGAAATTATTCACATGTCCACTTCTACTCTCCCGTTTCCCCAATCAATACACAAGGATCTATACAAGTTACGTTATTATACATGATATCACATGGGGTCCATGAAAGGGTGCACATGATAGTATACATGAGGGCTCAGTAAACATGAGAGTACATGATCACATGAGTGCACATGAATGATGGAAGCATAAGAGTACATGATGATAGTGAAACACACATAACATGAAGTACCTGATGCTCCCGAGGGGGATAACATCTCATGTAAAGATCCATATAGTACCAATCTGTGTTACCAACGTGACAGCATCAAGTAAAGTAATCTAGAGCGAGAAGTAAAGCCTGAACAAGTATGAAACGGTCAGAGAATGTACTCGCCTGATAACTGAATGTCTGAAGAGAATATACTGTCTGAGGAGAGGTGTATGGATCCTAATCAGAGCAATACAAGTCACAATGTATCCACAATGGTAAAAATAAAGTGTACAATGCATACTACATGATTCTATGTCAATCTGGTCAAAAGTCAACTCTTGGTCAACTCTAATAGTCAAACTAGGTCACAGGAAGTCATACTAAGTCAAATAAGGTCAAACAAGTTTAATCTAGGTTAAAGTCAACTCCTGGTCAACATTCTAATCAAACTAGTCAAATATTAGTCAACATGATCAAATGGGTCAAGTCTAAGTCAAACTTAGACCAACTAAGGTATTGGTCAAACAAAGACTAGTCAGTCAGGTAATTAGGTCAAACAAAGACTAGTCAATAAGGTGATTAAGTCAAACATGGTCAGACTAGTTGAACTAGTCATTTTTAGGTCAATTAGGTCATGGTTTGACCAATAGTTGACTTTAGTCAACCATGGTCAACAATGGTCAACTTTAAGTCAACTAGTCAAACACTAGTTAGGGTTTTAGTCAAACTAGTCAACTAGTTGTTTTAGGTCATTCCTAGTCAATTCTAGGTGAACTAGGTTAACTTTAACCTAAGATTGGCTTTGGTCAACCCTTAGTCAACAAGGGTCATCAAGTTGGGTTTTGGGCCATTAGGGTTAGCCCCAAGCCATAGGCTAATACTCTTGGCCATAGGCTAGTCATAGGGTTTCCATATAACCTATAACTAGAAGTCATACATATAAACATATATCTACATATATGGATATACCCAAGTATCCACTACCTATATACCAATATATGAATACTAAATATACTACAAACCCTCCACTCACATATATCTATATATTGATATAAAGAGACCTAATACAAATGTATATATATCATTTATATATATATATACATACATATATATATATATATATATCTATATATATATATATCAACCTATCAACCTATATATATATATCACCTATATATAGAGATAAGAGAGAGAGAGACTTAGAGTAAGAGAGAGAGAATGAGAGAAGTGCAGGACAGTGAGAGAGGGCTGGACAGGGGGAAAGGGTTCCAGAATTTCTGGAACCAAGTTGGCTCCCCAACACACACATACAATAACATATATATATACATATGTATATATATACATAACTCTACCTATACACTACCATTTATTTCCAAATCTCACCCACACTCACATATACATATATACTACGTATATACATACTAAAATACACTCATACAATGCATTAAACATATCAAATTTGGTTTTGAAATCCACTTTTGAAAACTGGGAAAATCCTAAAAACAGGAACTGTGGACAGTTTATCTCGAAACAGGGTAACTCGAAATACACACTCTAAAACGAGCTAAGACTCGAATCAATTGGTTGGTAACTGACACCCCATAGATACCCTAGTGTCCTAGGTGCCTGACACGACACCATGACACGGTTTCACGTGTCCAATCTCACAAAAACACTACACGGGTAAATTCCTGACACTCTACGCGTGCACAGCGTCGTGCACGCGTTCTACGTGTTCGTGGACACACCACGAGACACGACATGTCTCGTGGTCGTGCACATGTATAGCCCACACATAGGGCTACACGTTGCACACCCTGACACGTGTCCACGACACTCGTGGACACAAAACGAACCCCGTATCAGTCGTGAAAACATGACTGATACACGCGTGTTACGACAGCGTCGTGCACGCGGTTACACGCATCGTACTCGCGACACAGGACATGACACACCACGTGCTCGTGTCCACGTGTACGCCACGTGTAGGGCTTCATGCCCGTGTCACTACGAGACACTCTAGTGTCGTGTAAACGCGACACGACACGCTCAAAGTCGTGCCCGCGCGCGTGTGTGCTGACAGCGCGTGTCCAGTGCGAGTGAGATTTCTCACTCGACACGACACGAGGCAACACCAAATTTTGGGGGCATGTTCACAGACATTGCCCCCGTGTCCATGTCAAAAATCTCGTGTCCTAGTGCACTGTGTAGTGAGCACGAAGTGTCGGGTAGCAGGGCATGCACGAGGGTCTCGTACAGTGGGTTCGTGTCCAATTTGGACACGGACACAGCACAAAAACGTGCTCAGTCCACTGGGTATGTGACCTACATGTCTAGGGCTTCACAGAAGTGTAATTTGTTTTACATTTTAACAAAATCCATTTCTCAGTGGCATTTCATCAAACACAGTTTAAAAGCCTAGGATACGTGTCCGATACGGACACCAAATCAATCCTATTTTTTACCAAACTTGACCTACAGTACCCTAGTACCTAGATGCATGCAAATATGAAGAGAAAATACAAATTTAACAAAGTTTATGGGTATTTACCTATTTGTGCAAATCCAATAAAAATTAAAGAAGAGGAGGGGTGTGTATCCTTCAACTTTGTGATGCCAAAAGCTTCCAAATCCTCAATAGCAGGCCCTAACTAGTACCCTCTAGTGTAGGGGAGTCCAATGCAAGAAACTAGAGGTGATTTGGATCAAAATTGATCAAGTTGTGGTCTTGTGAAGAAAATAGGATTTTCTAGGATTTAAATTCATGTAAAATTTTCATGAATGAAAGAAATGGGATTAAATAGAAATGTGGGCTGCTAGGGGGATGCCCTTGGCTGCCATGGGGGTAGGGGAGGTGTCCTTGGCTTTCTTCTAGGCTAAGGCAAGACTTTGTGTAAAGGGGTTGGGATATTTTGAGTAATTCAAGCAAAATATCCATTAAGTAATATCAAGATATTTATATCACTTTAACCATGACCAAATATCTATCCTCTTAGTCATTCTAGGTTAGTAACTAACCTCTAGATTAGGCTAAACTTGGTTAGGGCTCTCATGACACTTAACAATAATTAAACAATAATAAAAACACACAAATCCAAATAATTCCAAATAATTTCTAAAAAATTACCAAAATACCCTTTAGGCTAAAATCACTAATTTGGTGTTCTAAGCCTATGGCTAAGCTTTCATGGTCATGGCAACTTCTAGGTTAAGAAAAACTAGAGTTTACACTAAGTTATACTAACAAGTCACAAAGTCATAAGTCATGACTTAGCATGACTTAGAAATGGTTCTAATCACACTAATAATCACCAAAAATTATATCATGCCCTAAACACCATTAATAAATAATAAAAATAATAAATTTTTAAAAATTCCCAATTTCAGAAAACAGGGTGTTACACTTTCCATGGCCTGACGGAAGTTGATTAGATCATCTTCCAGTATCCACAGTCTTTTTCACGTTCCTAGAGAAATATGACAATATTATCCGAAATTATATTTCTCATTTCTCTTGTGGACCATCTTAACATTACCGGCTCTTGAGGCTGTTGAGTTTGTTCCTCAGAAATAATTACCTTATTTTGAATGGGGCTGCCGCTACATTGTCTTGTCAAGGTATCTCGACAATGACTTGTAGAGGTAATTCGACATTGTCTTATTGAGGCTCTGAATTCACTTCTTGATCAATGATAGGTACAGAATCCTGCACATCGTCAAAAATGATAGTAGGAATCATAATCAATTCCCTCTCAAAGATAATGGCCCTGACTTTATTTCTCCTCCAAACTCAATATCCTCAAAAACTATTACACTTCTCGTTTCAAAAAAAATTTTGTGTGGGACCGTATATTATTAACCATTCGATTTGTCAGCATAGTCAATAAAGTAACTCCTTACAGTTTAACTTTGGTCTGTCTTCCCTTTACACATTCAATACAGACATTGAAGTCTATAAAGTCAATGGAATCCAAATTTCATCAGACACAAGTTATTCAACTCTATTTCTAGATATGTGACCTAGTCGCTCATGTCATAATGAGGCTAAAAATATTTATTATTAATTTTGCGTTTAGTACCACATGACTCCACTTGCAAGGTTTTATTGTAAGATATAATAGTTTCAAGTGAATATAGATTATCATAAACCTTAAGGGAACCAATACCAATAATATTTGGATTTAAAGATAGACTAAACTAATTATTTTCAAATGAACAATGATAACCAGAATTGTCCATTAAGAAAATTGTAACCAAATTTCGTCTAAAAGACGATACAAAGTGTCTATCAAATCCAAATAATAATCGGCTCCTAATTTAAAATAACCTAAAATGTCCTATTGCTTCCACTTCTACCAATTTGTCGTCACCCACATAAATGTATCTTTCACCATCAATTGGCTTTCGGTAGCTCCGACAACCTTGTCTATAAACACTAATGTGGGTAGTAGCACCAGAATCTAACGACCATGTGTTTCTAGGTACTAAATCTAAATTAATCTCAGAACAGACCAAATTTAGAAATGTACTTTTCTTTATACAACATGCGTGGTACTTTGTACATTTCTTCCTTATGTATCCTGCCTTATTACAAAAGAACAACCCTTAGTCTTATATTGTTATTTCTTTTGAGCTGGACCCTTTAGCAGCTACTGTATTCGTTTTCTTTTTGCCCTTAAAATTTATCCCATTAAATATGAAAATTAAAATCTTATTGGCAGATATTTTAACAACATTAACTGTAAAGAGAACAAAGCAACAAAAACAAACATGCTCCAATTAATAACCAAAGCGTAAAATATAGTCAAACAAATTCAAATAATGGTGAATCCCATCTCAAAATACCTAGTACATCATTAATATCAAGTCTTTGGATAATGATATTAACTGCAAGTGGTACTCTTAGTGTAATGATCAAACGTTGACAATAAGTCATGTCAAATAATAAGCCTATCTTTGGATTGAGTTATTATTTACATGTAAACCTTATAATTGTCACACATTTATCATCACAGATATGTGTGCAATTTGGCCAAGTATTAACCTTCCTTTGGGTCGGCTCATACTCGCATGAATGTACACACACAAACATCCAACATCCCTCATAAACTATCTATGCAGGAGAGGTCACTTTGGCGACCTATTGTTTCAATGAGTCTATTCAGAATATTAGACAACTATAGCTAGTCACAAAAAGGTACCAAAAATTTGAATGTTGACTAAATTTTACAGAACAGAATCATGTCCAAATATTTATGTACATGCATATTTCTAAGATTATTACTCAAATAAAGTAATCAAAAACATAAGCATGAATTTTAATTTGACAAAATTGAGCATTATCAACACAGTAAAATTCATGTAATAATCTATTGAAAATATGCATTCAAAGGACAACAACAATATATAAGACATGATAATGATGCTCCAAACTGGACTCCAAGAATTCATATCCTTTATCACATAACTCCAGCACTACTTCCCAACTCTAAAATGCCTCAGCTAAAATACTACTACAAAGTACAAAAAAAAGAAGAAGAAGAAGAAGAAGACAACCTTATTTCTGGAGTTAGCATTAAACATTGCCAAATAGTGTCTTAGTACAAATTTCCAAATATTTGATTTTTTTAAACTGAATTAAACAAATATTTGTGGAAATATGCACATAAATATTTATCCTAAGAGGCCGACCCAAATGAACTAAACAAAAGTTAACTACTGTTTTCATCTATTCTCCTAAGTGGTCGATCATAACAAATAAACAATAACATATGAGTGCATATGCACATATCAAAAAACAAGTACCTAATGATCTCTCTTCTTTCAAAAGTAGAAGAGACGATGATTGGTACTGGTACAGTACGTCGTTTCCAGAGCCAAAAGTAGGTTAATTTGGTACACTAGAGTAGCAAATAATATTGCAACATGCTAATATATCTCCACCAAATATGACTTGAGAACTGCTCTTGGATCCATAAAGTGGAACAAAACCATCGTTTTAATTGTTTTAATGCAGTTGAGTAAAGGTCAGAGGTCATTAAAAAAAATTCAAAGTAGATCAGATTTGTATAGACTTCTTTGATTATATTAATCATCAGACTACAAAAAGAACTATAGCCATGAATCCATCTCACAATGAAGGTGACGCCAATGAATAGACGATGATTTATAGGGGACATATATATATATGTCCGGTAGAAAATAAAATCTTTGATCCAACAATTGAAACCCTAAAATAAATTAGATGGAACGATCTAGGGTTCTGAACATCAAAAATTGATCCTGAAACTTCGACCTCATAAATCAACTAGGGATGCTCTGATACCACTTAGAAATTATACATGTTGATTCATGAGATGAAGACCAAAATAAATTACGGAAGCGTAACAGAATCCATTGCTAGGCTTGATGGATCTTGAAGCAGTCGTCCTTTTATGGGGTTCGATCTTCCAACCCGCTACGGCCCTTAATAACAAAGATGAAATCTTTGTTCCTCTTTTTGTTGATGGGTATACAAAAGAGAATAGATAAACTCCCTCTTTGGTGGCCGTATGAGTTGGGGACCATAACCCTAATGAATACATATATTTATATGTTTTGATATTTCTAATTTGGCCCCTCATCAAATTAGATTTATCTCCGGTATCTACACATTATTTCCATGACAATTATACCCTTAAGCCAATTTTTCAAATAGACCACTTTAATTTGGCTTAATTATTTAGATAGCCCAACACAATTAATTTTACATGTGTGGCTCTTATTATTGAATAATTCCAACATGGAGGTGCACTTAGGGAAGTGGATTAACAATAAGAATAATTGCATTGGACAGAAGAAAGATCATTAAACTTTTCTTATAATCGATCACTACCGAAACATTAGACATGTCATTTGACTAGAAGAAAGTGTGACTGGAACATATGCAAGCATGGTATCTGGATATGCTCTTAGTCAAGGGATTATTAGATAGTAAAATAAGATATTGCTAATGGATTTGGGCACATGAGTTCCTTTCATTTTGTTATTTTATAATAGAGATTATCCTTGGGCTAGTTCATATTTGGACTTAGTTTAAGGTGTTATTGCCGGGGCACAATTTTTCGATGGAAAACTGAGAATATGAAACAATTGTAAAAATAATATTCCAACGCAACACTTCTAGGAAGGTTGCGCAAGTATAACGAAGATCTAAAAAGATATCGTTATGATATTACGAGAATCTAAAAAGATTTCGTAATCACAGCAGCGAAGAAGATGACAGGCAAAAGATGGAAGACGGCCTGCTGGGGTGAATGATCACCGTTGCTCAAAGCTTTATTCGCCCTACACGAACAGCTTCCAGGAACCAGCAAGTTCGTCGGAGAACTTGGAACACTCCTGCTCTTCTGACTCATCGGATGGACACCCCGTACAAAAGCAACGCTGGTGCGGCACCTTTTCTCTCTCTCTCGAAGGCTGCAGATCAGAACTGTGTTAAAGAATACGTCTGAATTCTCTGTTTACTTGTGCTAAAGAACACTTCATAAACTTTCTGGTAGCTTCTCTTTCTATTCTGTGTTAAGCCTTGAGAGAGAGGATGCCTTATATAGGCCCTACAGCAACTGGTCGGTTGCCACAAAATTAGGGACGTGGTAATAACCACCCCGAACATGTAGCAACCGCCCAGAACATGCAAACGCACGTTCTGCTGCCAACTGCGCACACCCAGCGCTCCTTGTACTCTGTGCAACAGAGCACGCACTGAACTGTGCGCACTGCACGCACTGCGCACACCACGCACACAGTGCAACCAGCGTGCCTGCGCAACCCGAGCAACCCGCGTAACCCAGCGCAACCCAACACAACCCAGCACAACCCTGCACAACCCAGCGCACCCAAGCGCAACCTGAGCGCAACCTGGGCACGCACATGGGCAACGCAACTGGGCTTGCACAACTGGACAGCGCAACTGGGCTTGCGTAACGTGGCAGCACAAGTGGCTCGTGCAACGAGAAAACTAAAGCGCACTATGCGCCTAGCGACGATGCTGACGTGCTAAGTGCAAAGTGCACCAACAAAATGCCACATTACGTCTCATGAGCCCATGAGCCCGAGTCCGAGTCCAAGTCTGAGTCCGCGTCCGAGTCCGAGTCCGAGTCCGAGTCGTTAAGCCCCTACGGGGCTTAGCTCCCATGGAAATGAATTTCCCAAGAGCAAAAAGCATGAATGCTTTTATTGTTGATTTAGACCTTTTCCCATTAGAAAAATAACCCCACATGGCACACCCATGTGCACCTCTACACCACATGTGCATCTCTAAAATAGGAAAGCTATTATATAGAGATACAACTCCTTTGGTGTAGCCGATGTGGGACTAAAATTCACTTAGAAAAGACCAAACTCCAACAATCCCCCATATATATCTATATATATGGGTATAAGTGTTCCCCACAGTAACTGTCCATCATGCATTAGGAGAGATGTTGCTTACGACTTGAATCTTCCCGTGTGGGTCAAACAACAGACTATAATACAATAATGGACTAAGCCTTGAATTCTGCATCATAGCTGAAATTCTTTCTACTTGCATAATATAGTTACGTGTGCTTCTGGCTACACATTAAAGGTCCTGTGCCAGCCTGGTTTCAGTGTATAATTTTGGACGTCTACAAGTTTACCCTCAAGAGACGGCCTGATATCTCTTTGTCCATACACTATAGGTGAGTTCATTATAAAGAGACATGGCATGAAGCGCTTTGCGCTTCCCTTGCGGTGCTACGCCGCTATGACATGGCTTAAAGCCGAGGCATTACCCCTTCCTGGGAATCACCCCATATCTGGGAACCTTTATAGTGTCATACTACTGTAGCATGAGGCAACTGCCTCTTTGTAGTGCCAAACTACCCAGCATGAAGCCTTAGGCTCCTTTGCGGTGTTACGCCGCAACGACATGGCTTGCAAGGTCGAGGCTTTATCCTTAACCGGGTACCTCATCGTGGTGTCGTGCCACTGTAACATGAGGAACTCCACCTCTTTGTAGTGCTGACTACACCCCTCTTTATTTTAACATACAGCATTAGGCTAACTGCCTATTTGCGGTGCTACGTCGCTGTGACTTGGCCTGCAAAGCTGAGGCTTTAGCATATTCCTGGACAGCACCCCACATATAGGAACCTCATTATGGAGTCACCCACTGTAGCATGGAGTTTCACTCCTTGTAGTGCTGCTCTACCGTGCTTCCTGTAAAGCACATCAGGTATTCACTCTGCCTGAGAACTCATTAAGGCAATTAAGCCAACCTTTCCACAGGAACCATTTTCAGCAGAAAACAACAGTAGACAACAGTAGTTATAGGTCCGTAACCTCTCCATGCCCAATAGAACATGTACCCACTGTTCATGATATTCTTCCGATTAGTGGTCCTCCCTTGAACCAAAAGCTAGATGCCTAGTAGATAAATCTTTGAACTAATAGCATAAAACTTTATGGTAGGAATACAATAATACAATATCAGAATGCCTTCAAGCCCATTTTACAAGCTATGTCATCGACCAGCTGGCGCTTGAGGCCCTTGGTGAACGGATCCGCCAGGTTCTCCTGACTCCGAACATCAATCACTGCAATAACACCTCTCTTGATAAGATCGTGTACTGCCCTGTGCTTCAACCGCACAGTCCTCTTCTTCCCATTGAAGAGGTCATTTGATGCCACCGCCGCAGTCGCCTGGTTGTCGCAGTATATCGGTATCACCGGTATTTGCACCCCAACCACTGGAAGATCATACATGAGCTCCCGAAGCCATTCTGCTTCCTCGGCTGCGGTATCAAGTACAAAGAACTCAGATTCCATGGATGACCGCGAGAGCATAGTCTGCTTCTTCGACTTCCACGATATAGCAGCTCTACCCATTATGAAAATGAATCCACCTGTAGACCTCTCGCTCTCCACCTCTGAGCACCAGCTGGCATCACTGAAGCCTTCCACTACCGGCGGATCTCCGCTGTAGTACAGTGCATATGTCTGAGTCTTCTTGAGATATCTCATAACCCGTTTCACAGCTTTCCAGTGTTCAGCACCTGGGTTGCTCATGAAATGACTCAGCATTCCCATGGCGAAAGCTATGTCAGGCCTTGTGGCAGTAGTAGCATACATCAAACTTTCCATTACGCTTGCATGCTCCAGCTGTCTGACGCTTTTCCCTGAATTAGGCTTCAGCTTCATATCACACCTATACGGCGTATAGATCCCTGGAAGATCCCGATACCCATAACGAGTGATTATTTTCTCAATATAATGAGACTATGACAGCGCTAGTCCAGTGTCTGTCCGGATGATCTTGATCCCTAAGATCACATCAGCTTCCCCCAAGTCCTTCATACTGAACTTGCTTGAGATGAATTTCTTTGTCTCCGTGACACAGCTAATATCCGTACCTAGGATAAGCATGACGTCCACGTACAGACATACGATCACACCTCTTCCATCAGCGAACTTCGTATAAACACACTTGTCCGTATCGCTGACCATGTAGCCATTTGACCTTATAACTTTGTCAAATTTCTTATGCCACATCTTGGGAGCCTGTTTAAGACCGTACAAAGATTTTACCAACTTGCAAACTTTGTCTTCAAGACCTCCGATGACAAATCCCTCTGGCTGTTGCATGTAAATCTCTTCGGTCAGCTCACCATTTAGGAAAGCCGTATTCACATCCATCTGATGTATCACCAGCTTATGTATTGCTGCGAGAGCAATCAATATTCTGATGGTGGTCATCCGGGCTACTGGAGCATATGTGTCAAAATAGTCAATCCCCTGCTTCTGAGAAAACCCCTTGGCTACCAACCTAGCCTTGAACTTGTCAATAGTTCCGTCTGCTTTCATCTTCTTCTTGAAGATCCATTTGCATCCGATGGGTTTCGCTCCTTCAGGAAGATCAACCAACACCCAAGTGTTATTTGAGGTGATGGAATCAATCTCATTGTCAATCGCCTCCTTCCAGAAAACCGAGTCTCTGGTCTTCATCGCCTCATCATAGGTAAGCGGATCAGCTTCCACATGATAGGTGACAAAGTCACTTCCGAAGTCCTTCGGCCTCCTCATATGCTTAGCTGACGGCTCAACTTGTTCTGGTTCAACCGTTGTTTCAACAACAACATCTTCTTGGACCACATCTTCATTGAAGACTTCAGTTTCTTGCACACCCTCATTATTTTCTGGTACATCCGGAAGAACAATATTCTTGTGCCTTGCAAATGTCTTCAAAATATTCTGCGTCGCGAGATTCAATGATATGATTTGACTCAATATCAAGAAATCTCCGAGTATCACTCTTCTCGGCATATCCCAAGAAGATTGTCTTAGTAGTCCTTGTCCCAAGCTTCTGAATCTTCAGATCTGGAAGCTTGATATACGCCAGACACCCCCACACTCGAATGACATTTAAGTTAGGTCTGACCTTGAACCAGAGTTCATGAGGAGTAACGTCAGAAGTTGCATGAGGCACTCTATTTAGAATAAAAGTGGCCGTCAACGCAGCTTCTCCCCAGTAGCACTTAGGAAGACCAGCAGTCAACAACATTGAGTTAATCATTTCTGTTAACGTTCTGTTCTTCCTCTCTGCTACTCCGTTTGATTGAGGAAAGTACGGAGCCGTAGTCTCATTGACAATTCCATGTTCTTTGCAGAACAATACGAATTTATGAGACCTGTACTCCCCACCTCGATCACTTCTTATCCTTTTGAGTTGTTGTCCAGTCTGCCGCTCAGCTTCGGCTCTGAACTCCTTGAACTTCTCGAATGCTTCGTCTTTAGCCTTCAGCAAGTAGACGAACGCATACTTTGAGAAGTCATCGATGAAGGTTATGAAATACTTCATCCCGGCATTTGTAGAGAACTGTTTGAAGTCACAGATATCGGAGTATACCAACTCCAGAAGATCTGTACTTCGATTAACCCGATGAAAGGGTTTTCTTGTGATCTTTGTTTGAGCACAAACTTCACATTTCTCTACCTTACCCCCATGTAGCACCCAGTTTCTAAAATAAGGGTAAATTGAAAATTTTATAATTATAATCATTTAATAATGATATTTAAACCATGTTATGATTTTTGGTGATTTTTAGTTAATGTTAAACTATTTAAAATCATGACTTGTGATTTTGGTGATTGACTAGTGTAACCCTAGAGTTTGCTGAGCCTAGACACTAACCATAACCAAGGGAGCCTAGTCATGTGATTAGGATGACTAATTATAACTTTTTAGCCTAGGGGTATTTTGGTCATTTTAACAATTTTGTGAAATTGTAAATTGTATTAATTAAATATTGTGCTAATATATTAGTTAGGACTTGACCTAGAAGTTGAGCCTAATCTAGATGATAGTCATAACCATAGAGACTAAGTTAGATGGTTTCAACTAAGTAATCAATTAGGTTAATATCTAGATATTTGTTAATATGATATTTTAGGCTAAAGGTTAAGAATGGTTACTTTAATTGTGAGCCTTTAGATTGGCTAGAATTTGTTGGAGAAGCCTTGACCACTCATCCTAAACCCTAACCCTAACCTAATGGCAGCCATCAAACATCCCCCCTCTATAAATACAACACATTAACCTTTAGCATATTTGTTAATCATTTTTATTTGCCTCTTTTAGTGTTCTTCCTCAACTCCTCCCCAAATATCCAAATCAACCCCAAATTGAGCCTAGTCTTTTGCATTGGACTCCCCTACAGTAGAGGGTACCATTGGTGGGTAGCTAGCAAGGATTCGGAGGCTCGGAATCGTCGCAAGATCGAAGGAAGCCCTCATTCAAAAGGCTTGAAATTGAGGTTTCACCCTCAATAGGTAAAACCCATCAAACCTATTCAAATTCTAGTTTTCTTCCCATGGATGCATTCATTTAGGGTCCCCCTAAGTGTAGCCCAAGTTTGGTAGGAATTCGTGTCCATTTCGTGTCCGTATCGGACACGTATCGGTGTTTTAAATAAGGTGTTCGATGAAATGTTTGTTAGAATTTAATTGTGCTAATTTCGAAAACTAAATATATGATTGTGTAGCCCTATAGGTGTAACATAAAACCCCCACTGACTGAGCAGGATTGGACTTGTGTCCGTGTCCAAAATGGACACGAACTCGCAGTACGAGATAGTGTCTCGATGCCCTGCTGCTCGACACCGAGTTCTACCTACACAGGACACGTGGACACAAGATTTTTGAGGTGAATGTTAGGGCAATGTCTGACATTAACCTCCCAAAGTTTGGGATTAAATGGTTCAGTATTCGAGGAGTTCTTCCTCTCGTACTGGTCGCACGCACACACACACGCACAGGAACGGCCACTGATACGTGGCTGGACACGACTCACGATGCTCTTTGGATACAAATCAGGGTACCTAACACGAAGCCCTAGACCTACCCTAGCTACTGACACGTGCACGAGACCTAAGGTTGCGTGTGTCGTGTCCTAGCTCGACTTGCACGCGTGCACGACACTGTATTTACACAATTTTGAGTATGTGTTTGTGTATTGATTTGGACACGATTCGTGTCCAGTTCTTGGACACGAAGACACTCCTTGACACCATCACTTATGTATCTTCATTTACCAACCACTGAATCGAAGTATTAGTTGTGATTCAATTCGAAAATTAGGTTTCTCCATTTTCCTGATACTGAACAGCAGTATTCAGTTCCTGTGTTTTTTTAATACGTTTTAATCTTTTTAAATATAGTTTTTGAGATGTAATAACATGTATACATATCTGGGAATTCAAATGAGATGAGTTGTATTCAAATTTCACTAGCTAAATGATTCAACTGAGTGATAACCTGAAAATAAAATGGCTTTGGGACGTTCAAAACTGAGACTGGGTTGTACCTACCTGAGATTTCCTGAGATTGAATAGAAATTCAACTGAGAATTGAGTTTGACATGTAAACTGAATTGAATGGTTAACCTGAGAAGTTAACCTGAGATTCAAATCTCACTTGAAAGTTCATTCATAACTTTGAATTAGTTAGGGTTAAACCTGAAGTTCAAATGAAAACATAGAAAACTGAGTTTTTGCAATGAATGAAATAGTGAACTGAGGTTGTTTGGGTTCACCTAAAACTGAGATTAGAAAGGGGTTTTGTATGTAGAAATCTGAGAATTTCCTATGTTGTAAAACCTGTGATTTATTATGAATGATACTAAAAACTGAAGGAACTAAAGTGAACCCACAAGCCCACATCCTACACACACACACACATGTATTTACCTACACCCTCTCACCACATACACATATGTAAAACCCCATTTAACCCCCTCTCTATCTCTCTATGTATAAATACATGTAAAATATATAAGTATGTATGCATATATGAACCTATCTAAACTATATATGTATGTATGCATTATGAATGTATGTAAATATGTATATATATATATAGATATGATATTGATATTGAGATATGATATTGATATATGATATTGATATTGATATATGATATTGATATATGATATTGATATTGATATATGATATTGATATATGATATTGATATTGATATATGATATTGATATATGGTTTGGCATAGGCTTGGTATAGGCTTGGCTTGGTGTTGACCTAGTCAGACTAGGGTTGACCTGGATTGGACCAAGTGTGACCTAGTTTGACTTAGAATCATGTAGCTTGCACTGCAGATTTCCATTATTACATATTGAACACATCTTAACCTGTTTTACTCTAAATAGGACTCTGTGAGACCAGTTCGGACATCTATTCATATCAGTCATTCAGGGTGACAGGCGAGTACATTCTCTGATCATTTCATACTTGTTAGGATTTATATTCTTGCTCTAGATTACTACACATGATGCTGTCACGTTGTTATCACGGATTGGTACTATATGGATCTTGTTATGCGATGTTATCTCCCTCGAGGTGCATCAGATACAGTTGTCATGTGTTTTTCACGAACATCTTGTATTTCATGTACACCGCTTTCATGTATACTCTTGTGCAATCTTGTACCCTCATGATCACGTGAACAAACATGATAAAAACCTCTTGTACAAGGTAACGTAACTTGACTGGATCCTTGTGTATTGATTGAGGAGGGTGAGTAGGAATGGTTATGTGATTAATTCCATCTTGTGCAAATCTTGTGCGCATCTATTGTACACTCACGTATGATGGAGCTACCTATTGTCATTGTATGACCTAAGCCATTTACATAACCATATTGTGCTCTAAATCACTAGTATTGCAGTTTTACTTATCCTATATATATAATTCAGTTATAAATTCTCTCTCATTTTCATATACTTTTTCTTACAGTTCATGTATCTTACTCTTTGCATGCTTTACATTTTCCAACATGATATGAACTGCGTGAGATGTATTGTGCTCGCTCCTGTCCTGACTGGACCTGTTGAAAATATTATAAATGATGATGGTGACTGCCCTAACTTCTATGGGGCACAAGAGGGTGACCTTCAGGAGCCCGAGGAGCATCTAGCTCAGTAGAGGGTGCCTAGCCTAGTCTAGTCTAGTATTTACAGCTTTCAGTTTGTATCGGATTGTTTCGATTATTAGTTGAGATTTAGTTATATTTCAGGACTTGTATTTATTTGTGTTGGACATCTACTTTGTGTGGTGTGATAACTCTATTTATATTCAGTTCCTTTCTTTTATCTGATTCTATATCGTGCTCTATCTTTCCTAGACTTGTGATTGAGATATAGAGTTGAGATGTCATATTATACCTCCGTGCGGAGATGATATGTTTATATCATATTGTTGTTAGATGTTAGATGTTATAGACGAACTATACAGCGTTCTACCGCCGACACTGCGGCGTAGGCTGGACGTACCCACGTTCTCGTTCCCTTCCTCAGGGTACGGGTCGTGACACGTTTTTGTGGTGGCCCATGCAGGTCTGAGTCGCAACTAGTGCGATTTCGTAGTGGTGCTCGACTTAGAGTGCTGCTACGAGCCTGCTGTTAGGATATAGGATTAGGCAGTATAAAAAGTTACTCAATCACATTTTAGGAAAAACTCTGATCTTTTGATTGCCATGACAACTCTTCTTGTAATTAAATTTAATTATCCTTCCTTGATTTTCCTTATCATGTGCCATATTGTTCTCCTTATTTCAATCTGTCCTCAGGATGCCGCTTATTCGTTCACAGGCAGCAGGGCCTAGTACAGTTCCAGAGAGGTCAGATCCGGGAGGTCTTCCACCTCCGGCTACGGGAGTAGCAGTCGGGAGAGCAGTAGCCTCAGTTCCTGCCCTTCAGGCAGGAGTAGCAGCGACTGTTCCAGGAGGTCTTCCACCTCCAGCTGCGGGACCGTCCATAGTTATTCCCGAGACTCTTCTACCGCCACCTCCGCTACCGACGGATGCACAGCAGATAATGGCCCTTATACTGCAGATGATACAGACCCAGAAGGCCCAGGCAGAGGCATAGCAGCA
The DNA here is from genome assembly GCA_029216955.1 of Iris pallida. Lineage (NCBI taxonomy): Eukaryota > Viridiplantae > Streptophyta > Magnoliopsida > Asparagales > Iridaceae > Iris > Iris pallida. The sequence goes on from JANAVB010013398.1 coordinate 13,159,983, forward strand.
TCAGGCTGACGCATCCCACCGTCAGACAGAGGTTCTACGACAGAGTATGGAGAACTCGCATCAGCTTGCACTGGCAGCAGTGGAGAGAGTGGCACCGAGTACGGTGCAGGGCCCTACTGGCCAGCAGCCGTACCAGCAGCAGTCTAGGCCGGGGACAGTATTGGACTTTAGGAAGATGAGCTCCAGGGACTTCACGGGCATGGAGGGCATCCTCTATGCAGACGACTGGCTAGAGGATGTGTAGCGGAGCATGGAGCTAGCAGAGCTTCCTAGAGCACTTTGGGTTTCGGTCGCAGCCAGCCGATTCTTCGACATCGCGCTGACATGGTACCGCACGGATCCTCATGCGTCGGTAAGAGGGCTGACATGGGAGAACTTCCGGAGGCTCTTCAAGGAGAAGTTCTTTCCGGACGTGGCTCTTACAGCATTGGATGGCCAGTTCGTGGGTCTAGTACAGGGAAACTCGTCGGTGGACGAGTATGCAGCTGAGTTCTTCCGTCTTAGCAGGTTCGCTCTCGATATGATCCAGGGTGAGGGGCAGAAGGCTCGTAAGTTCCGTAGGGGACTTATTCATGCAGTGCGCACCCGCACCTCGGGATGCCGTGATGCGACGTTCGATCAGATATTGATGGACGTGCAGATTACAGAGGAGGACTTCGGCCTCAAGCCGAAGAGGGGCAGTGATACCTTAGGGGCTAGTTCTAGTGCAGGGCCAGCCAAGCACCCTCACATACAGCAGAGGCCAGTTCAGCAGTCGCTTCAGGGCCAGAGACGTGTACTTCACCAGCAGGCACCCAGGCAGCAACAACACACTACATGTGACTTCTGCAAGAAGCAAGGTCACGGATGGGGCGACTGCAGGAAGAGGCAGGGCCTGTGTTTACTTTGTGGTTCGGCAGAGCATCAGTTGAGGGAGTGTCCCAAGAACTTGGCACGATTGACTCAGACAGTAGCAGGAGCTAGAGCTCCGACAGGGCAGCAGACAGGACCACCGTTGCAGACTCAGCAGCAGAGGTTTGCCCAGCATCAGCAACAGGCCAAGGGAGGCCAGCAGGGGCGAACTTTCGCCATGGCAGTCGAGGATGCACAGGCAGAGGGAGAGCTGATTGCAGGTTCCAATCTTTTCGATTCTATTTCTGCGTTTGCTCCCTTATAACTGTCTTGAAATTCGATTCTATCCGTACCTGGTAGTTGATAAATTTGTTCGGATAGTTTATTGTGATTTATTTTCTTCTGAGATAAGTCGTATGGGCTAGGTCGTCTCGATTATGGGATCTAGAGTCTTCTATAGTCATGATAGCTGGCATAGTAAGGACACATAGTCAAATTTTGGATGTACTTCTCGGGTGTGGGAATTTAAGGTTTTCGCGGCCAAGCATGCGGCAATACGAAAATTTTAAGTACCATGATTCTAGTGGTATGTACCATAGTCAAGAACTTTGTGAATATCGTAGCCTTGCTCACTAGCATGACGAAGATTTCGAGTATCATGATTTTGGACAGACGCATATGATTATCGGACTGTATGTTGAGACTGTGATTATTGGGGGTGTTTGACCTAGAAGGAGTACGACCATCTTAATTTCAAGGACGAAATTCTTCTAAGGAGGGTAGACTTGTAGCACCCGGTTTCTAAAATAAAGGTAAATTTGAAATTTTATAATTATAATCATTTAATAATGATATTTAAACCATGTTATGATTTTTGGTAATTTTTAGTTAATTTTAAACTATTTAAAATCACGACTTGTGATTTTTGTGATTGACTAGTGTAACCCTAGAGTTTGCTGAGCCTAGACACTAACCATGACCAAGGAAGCCTTGTCATGTGATTAGGATGACTAATTAAAACTTTTTAGCCTAGGGATATTTTGGTCATTTTGACAATTTTGTCAAATTGTAAATTGTATTAATTAAATATTGTGCTAATCTATTAGTTAGGACTTGACCTAGAAGTTGAGCCTAATCTACATGATAGTCATGACCATAGAGACTAAGTTAGATGGTTTCAACTAAGTAATCAATTAGGTTAATATCTAGATATTTGTTAATAGGATATTTTAGGCTAAAGGTTAAGAATGGTTACTTTAATTGTGAGCCTTTAGATAGGCTAGAATTTGTTGGAGAAGCCTTGACCACTCATCCTAAACCCTAACCCTAACCTAATGGCAGCCATCAAACATCCCCCCTCTATAAATACAACACATTAACCTTTAGCATATTTTTTAATCATTTTTATTTGCCTCTTTTAGTGTTCTTCCTCAACTCCTCCCCAAATATCCAAATCAACCCCAAATTGAGCCTAGTCTTTTGCATTGGACTCCCCTACAGTAGAGGGTACCATTGGTGGGTAGCTAGCAAGGATTCGGAGGCTCGGGATCGTCGCAAGATCGAAGGAAGCCCTCATTCAAAAGGCTTGAAATTGAGGTTTCACCCTCAATAGGTAAAACCTATCAAACCTATTCAAATTCTAGTTTTCTTCCCATGGATGCATTCATTTAGGGTCCCCCTAAGTGTAGCCCAAGTTTGGTAGGAATTCGTGTCCATTTCGTGTCCGTATCGGACACGTATCGGTATTTTAAATAAGGTGTTCGATGAAATGTTTGTTAGAATTTAATAGTGTTAATTTCGAAAACTAAATACATGATTGTGTAGCCCTATAGGTGTAACTTAAAACCCCTACTGACTGAGCAGGATTTGGACTTTTGTCCGTGTCCAAAATGGACACGAACTCGCAGCACGAGACAGTGTCTCGATGCCCTGCTGCTCGACACCGAGTTCTACCTACACAGGACACGTGGACACGAGATTTTTGAGGTGAATGTTAGGACAATGTCTGACATTAACCTCCCAAAGTTTGGGATTAAATGGTTCAGTATTCGAGGAGTTCTTCCTCTCGTACTGGTCGCACACACACACACACATGCACAGGAACGGCCACTGATACGTGGCTGGACACGACTCACGATGCTCTTTGGATACAAATTAGGGTACCTAACACGAAGCCCTAGAACTACCCTAGCTACTGACACGTGCACGAGACCTAAGGTTGCGTGTGTCGTGTCCTAGCTCGACTTGCACGCGTGCACGACACTGTTTTTACACAATTTTGAGTCTGTGTTTGTGTGGTGATTTGGACACGATTCGTGTCCAGTTCTTGGACACGAAGACACTCCTTGACACCATCACTTATGTATCTTCATTTACCAACCACTGAATCGAAGTATTAGTTGTGATTCAATTCGAAAATTAGGTTTCTCCATTTTCCTGATACTGAACAGCAGTATTCAGTTCCTGTGTTTTTTTAATACATTTTAATCTTTTTAAATATAGTTTTTGAGATGTAATAACATGTATACATATCTGGGAATTCAAATGAGATGAGTTGTATTCAAATTTTACTAGCTAAATGATTCAACTGAGTGATAACCTGAAAATAAAATGGCTTTGGGACGTTCAAAACTGAGACTGGGTTGTACCTACCTGAGATTTCCTGAGATTGAATGGAAATTCAACTGAGAATTGAGTTTGACATGTAAACTGAATTGAATGGTTAACCTGAGAAGTTAACCTGAGATTCAAATCTCACTTGAAAGTTCATTCATAACTTTGAATTAGTTAGGGTTAAACCTGAAGTTCAAATGAAAACATAGAAAACTGAGTTTTTGCAATGAATGAAATAGTGAACTGAGGTTGTTTGGGTTCACCTAAAACTGAGATTAGAATGAGGTTTTGTATGTAGAAATCTGAGAATTTCCTATGTTGTAAAACCTGTGATTTATTATGAATGATACTAAAAACTGAAGGAACTAAAGTGAACCCACAAGCCCACATCCTACACACACACACACATGTATTTACCTACACCCTCTCACCACATACACATATGTAAAACCCCATTTAACCCCCTCTCTATCTCTCTATGTATAAATACATGTAAAATATATAAGTATGTATGCATATATGAACCTATCTAAACTATATATGTATATATGCATTATGAATGAATGTAAATATATATATATATATATATATATATATATATATATATATATATATATATATATAAAATATATATATATATATATATATATATATATATATATATATATATATATATATATATATATATATATATATATGATATTGATATTGAGATATGATATTGATATATGATATTGATATTGATATATGATATTGATATATGATATTGATATTGATATATGATATTGATATATGGTTTGGCATAGGCTTGGTATAGGCTTGGCTTGGTGTTGACCTAGTCAGACTAGGGTTGACCTGGATTGGACCAAGTGTGACCTAGTTTGACTTAGAATCATGTAGCTTGTACTGCAGATTTCCATTATTACATATTGAACACATCTTAACCTGTTTTACTCTAAATAGGACTCTGTGACACCAGTTCGGACATCTATTCATATCAGTCATTCAGGGTGACAGGCGAGTACATTCTTTGATCATTTCATACTTGTTAGGATTTATATTCTTGCTCTAAATTACTACACATGATGCTGTCACGTTGTTATTACGGATTGGTACTATATGGATCTTGTTATGCGATGTTATCTCCCTCGGGGTGCATCAGATACAGTTGTTATGTGCTTTTTACGAACATCTTGTATTTCATGTACACCGCTTTCATGTATACTCTTGTGCAATCTTGTACTCTCATGATCACGTAAGCAAACATGATGAAAACCTCTTGTACAAGGTAACGTAACTTGACTGGATCCTTGTATATTGATTGGGGAGGATGAGTAGGAATGGTTATGTGATTAATTCCATCTTGTGCAAATCTTGTGCGCATCTATTGTACACTCACGTATGATGGAGCTACCTATTGTTATTGTATGATCTAAGCCATTTACATAACCATATTGTGCTCTAAATCACTAGTATTGCAGTTTTACTTATCCTATATATATATATATAATTCAGTTATAAATTCTCTCTCGTTTTCATATACTTTTTCTTACAGTTCATGTATCTTACTCTTTGCATGCTTTACATTTTCCAACATGATATGAACTGCGTGAGATGTATTGTGCTCGCTCTTGTCCTGACTGGACCTGTTAAAAATATTACAGATGATGATGGTGACTGCCCTACCTTCTATGGGGCACAAGAGGGTGACCTTCAGGAGCCCGAGGAGCATCTAGCTCAGTAGAGGGTGCCTAGCCTAGTCTAGTCTAGTCTAGTATTTACAGCTTTCAGTTTGTATCGGATTGTTCCGATTGTTAGTTGAGATTTAGTTATATTTCAGGACTTGTATTTATTTGTGTTGGACATCTACTTTGTGTGGTGTGATAACTCTATTTATATTCAGTTCCTTTATTTTATCTGATTCCATATCGTGCTCTATCTTTCCTAGACTTGTGATTGAGATATAGAGTTGAGATGTCATATTATACCTCCGTGCGGAGATGATATGTTTATATCATATTGTTGTTAGATGTTAGATGTTATAGACGAACTATACAGCGTTCTACCGCCGACACTGCGGCGTAGGCTGGACGTACCCACGTTCTCGTGCCCTTCCTCAGGGTACGGGTCGTGACACCCCACACTCGGAGATAAGTCCTAGACTAGACATTCTGTTTATTCGTTTACAATGAACATGTCCTAGCCTATTATGCCACAACTCAAGAGTATAAGCAGAAGGAGTGATTTCATTAATCACATTAACTACATTGGACTGATTTACAAGCTGAATTTTGAACATTCCTTCGGTATAAAAAGCTTTCCCGAAATATGTTCCCTTGATAGAAATCACCATCTGGCCAGCATTGATGTCCATCCTGAGGCCTGCATTGCAGAGTAGGCCTCCCGAGATCAGGTTCTTGGCGATAGCAGGTACGTGCTTCACGCCTTGAAGCGTCAGAGACTTCCCCGAAGTCAGCTTCAACACCACCGTCCCGATCCCGAGCACTTCAGCTTGTGCCTGGTTCGCCATCATAACCACTTCAGAAGTAGGTGTATAGGTGGTGAACCACTCCTTACTGGAACAGACATGGCAGGAGGCTCCAGTGTCTACCCACCAGTCAGAGTCAGTCCTTACCGCATCAACCTATGTAATCATAGCAACTACGTCAGTGATCATAGATACCTTACTAGGCCCTCCTTGCTCTGATTGCTTGGTCTTTGCTTTGCATTCATTCTTGAAGTGGCCCTTCTTGCCACACTTGAAACAAGGCATCTGAGACTTTGCCTTCTTTCGCTTGAAGGAAGTCCCCTTCACGTTCAGATTGTTAGGGTCCTTCTTCTTGCTGTGGGAAGCCGCCTGCTTTCCCCTTGGTTCCTTGGTATTTACCAAATTGGCGTTAGCCAATTGCTTGGACAGTGTGTCCATCTTCAGTTGAGTTCGCATCTGGTCCTCAACATAGATTTCCTGCAAGAGATCTTCAAGGTTGATCTCTAGCTTCTTCCTATGCATATTTGCATAGAACTTACTCCACCCAGCGGGGAGCTTTGAGACAATCCCTCCAACAACAAACTTGTCAAGGAGGGGCATCGCCTCGTCTTCCAACTTCTGTCGCAGCTTCAAAAATTCTTTTATCTGTGACAGCATGGACTTCTCGTCCTCAAAGAGCCATTTGTGATATTTTTCAACCACAAATATCTTGCTCCTGTTCTTGTCTTCTTCGTACAGTTTTTCCAGAGACTCCCATATGTCTCTGGCAATTGGTTTCTTACTGTAGGATTCTGCTAGAGAATCCTCCATAGCATTCAGGATAAGCAACCTGCAAATGCTATTCTCCCTTCTACACTTGGCCTGAAGTTTAGTAGCCGCAGTGATTGCGGCAGCAGACCCAGTATCTGGAACAGTAGGTTCCTCTTCAAGCAGCACGTGATCAACGTCTCTGAGTTGAAGAGTGAGATAAACCTTCATCTTTTAGACTTGATAATGCTCTCCATCAAACTTCTCTAACTTACAGAAGTCAGTGTTTAGGAGTGAAGCATTATAGTTTTCCATCGTAGCAATAAAGCTTTGAGATTGTTATTGCCGGGGCACAATTTTTCGATAAAAAACTGAGAATATGAAATAATTGCAAAAATAATGTTCCAACGCAACACTTCTAGGAAGGTTGCGCAAGTATAACGAAGATCTAAAAAGATATCGTTATGATATTACGAGAATCTAAAAAGATTTCGTAATCACAGCAGCGAAGAAGATAACAGGCGAAAGATGGAAGATGGCCTGCTGGGGTGAATGATCACCGTTGCTCAAAGCTTTATTCGTCCTACACGAACAGCTTCCAGGAACCAGCAAGTTCGTCGGAGAACTTGAAACACTCCTGCTCTTCTGACTCCTCGGATGGACACGAACTCCCGTGCAAAAGCAACGCTGGTGCGGCGCCTTTCCTCTCTCTCTCGAAGGCTGCAGATCAGAACTGTGTTAAAGAACACGTCTGAATTCTCTGTTTACTTGTGCTAAAGAACACTTCGTAAACTTTCTGGTGGCTTCTCTTTCTATTCTGTGTTAAGCCTTGAGAGAGAGGATGCCTTATATTGGCCCTGCAGCAACTGGTCGGTTGTCACAAAGTTAGGGACGTGGTAATAACCACCCCGAACATGTAGCAACCGCCCAGAACATGCAAACGCACGTTCTGTTGCCAACTGCGCACACCCAGCGCTCCTTGCACTCTGCGCAACAGAGCACGCACTGATACACTGCGCACACAGAGCAACCAGCGCGCCTGCGCAACCCAAGCAACCCGAGCAACCAGCGCGCCTGCGCAACCCGAGCAACCCGCGCAACCCAGCACACCCAAGCGCAACCTGAGCGCAACCTGGGCAACGCCAACAAAACGTCACAATACACCTCATGAGCCTATGAGCCCGAGTCCGAGTCGCTACGGGACTTAGCTCCCATGGAAATGAATTTTCCAAGAGCAAAAAGCATGAATGCTTTTATTGTTGATTTAGCCCTTTTCCCATTAGAAAAATAACCCCACATGGCACACCCATGTGCACCTCCATACCACATGTGCATCTCTAAAATAGGAAAGCTATTATATAGAAATACAACTCCTTTGGTCTAGCCGATGTGGAACTAAAATTCACTTAGAAAAGACCAAACTCCAACATAAGGTACTTGTATTGTAGGTACTTAATGATTGCATATCAGACAACGATATGACTATTTTGAGATTATGATGGTAGAGTGCACGGTGCACCCACCATGTACAAGTGGGATTACGTCGGACTTGGATCGAATTCGACCATGTCTAAGCCGATCCTAAGGGCGCGTTTGGTACGCGGTATTTTTTTTATTCCCGAAAAAATTTAAGATGGGAATCTATTACCACGTTTGTTTGGCTTATAAAAAATTTATTCCCGGGAATTATAAATACCCGGGTAAATAGTTTACCCACAAAACATGGGAATTCTATCCCTTGAGAATAGGTGGGTATTTATTTTGTGCCCGGGAAAAAAAAATAATTGTCTAAATTTTTTTCTTATTTTTTGATCAATTTTGATTAGTTTTGAACATTTTTTTCTTTTTTTGTCGTTTTTATCGTTTTTTGTCATTTTTTGTCGTTTTAAGCAATTTTTTGTCGTTTTTACCCATTTTTGTTTTTTGTCACTTTTTGATTATTTTTTGTCGTTTTATCGTTTTTTTGTCATTTTTGTCGTTTTTACCAATTTTTTGTCGTTTTAAGCCATTTTTTTTTGTCGTTTTTACCCATTTTTTGTCTTTTTTGTCACTTTTTTATTATTTTTTGTCGTTTTTATCGCTTTTTTATTAATTTTTGTCATTTTTACCCCTTTTTTGTCTTTTTGTCACTTTTTGATTATTTTTGGTCGTTTTTATCACCTTTTTGTCATTTTTTTTCGTTTTTACCTATTTTTTGTCGTTCTAAGCAATTTTTTGTCGTTTTTACCCATTTTTTGTCTTTTTTTTGTCATTTTTTTGATTATTTTTTGTCGTTTTTATCGCTTTTTTGTCTTTTTTGTCGTCTTTACCCACTTTTGTCGTTTTAAGCAATTTTTTGTCGTTTTACCCATTTTTGTCTTTTTTTGTCACTTTTTGATTTTTTTTGTCATTTTTATCCAATTTTGTCTTTTTCGTCGTTTTTTTGTCAATTTTTGTCGTTTTAAGCGATTTTTTGTCGTTTTTGTAGTTTTTTTTGTTGTTTTTACCGATTTTTAGTCTTTTTTTTCGTTTTTTTCGCTTTTTGGTCATTTTTACTGATTTTATGTCGTTTTTATCATTTTTGTCGCTTTTACCGTTTTTTGTCGTTTTTGTCGCTTTTTGGTTATTTTTTGTCGTTTAACCGATTTTGTGTCCCTTTTTGTCGTTTTTATCGATTATTTTTCGTTTTTGTCACTTTTTGATTTTTTTTGTCGTTTTAACCGATTTTTGTCGTTTTAACCGATTTTTTGTCCCTTTTTGTCGTTTTTATCGATTATTTTTCGTTTTTTGTCACTTTTTGATTATTTTTTGTCGTTTTAACCGATTTTTTTGTTATTTTTAACCGATTTTTTATCGTTTTTAACCGATTTTTTGTCGTTTTAACCGAATTTTTTTGTTTTTTGTCGTTTTTGCCGCATTTTGATTTTTTTGTCGTTTTACCGATTTTATGTCGTTTTTTGTCGTATTTTGGTTATTTTTGTCGTTTTTACTCTTTTTTTTGTTATTTTTGTCGCTTTTTGGTCATTTTTGTCGTTTTAACCGATTTTTCGTCGTTTTTTCATCGTTTTTGTCTTTTTTTGTTATTTTGTCGTTTTACCGATTTTGTCGTTTTTACCATTTTTTTCGTTTTTTACCGATGTTTTATCCTTTTTACCGGTTTTTTTATATTTGTTCATTTTTTTTCATTATTATTATTTTTTTATTTTTTTTCCCGGGAATATTTATATTATCACCAAACATGGGAATGTAATTTTCCTAGGAATTTAATTCCTTGGAATTTGATTCCCGGGAATATAGAATTCCCGGCTATATAGTATTCCGCATACCAAACGCCCCCTAAATGGGTCGAACTGGTATGTTGCACCCATATGTGGGTGCACTCAAGGCTTGGGTCAAGTAGGTAAAGTTAGGGCTCATATTTGGCTTTTCCAATGGTTTTTTTTAGGGGCACACCCATTTTTACTAGGGGGCAGCCCTTACTTAGGGGACAGCCCATTGGGTGGAACTTTTACTAGGGGGCAGCCCAAATTTTACTAGGGGGCAGCCCAACCCCCCAAAGTCTTTTTTTATTTCATTTCATCATTCACTCTCTCTCTCCTCCAAAAGAAAAGAGCTCTCTTCTCCCTAAATCCTTAAAATTTCTCCTCCATCATTCTCATCCTAATTCCTCCACCCATTTTCTTTCACGAACTCTCCCACGTTCGACGAGATGACACGCAAGTCCAAGACATCCGATGCTAGGTACGTTTTTCGCTAATTTCGTTCTATAATTTGATAAATTTTTTTTGAAACCCTAGAATAGTTTGAAATATCGAAATTTTTTTGATAATTTAGGTTTATAATGTCTTTAGGGTTTATAAATGGGATTTTCGAACACAACAAACCCACAATATCTCTTCAAACCCTAACCCTAGAAAACGACAAACTAGCGAGTCGTTTCTGTTGGCCGAGTACAGTGGGACTGCCAAGATTGTGGCAGTCCTCATATACACAAGGACTGCCACAGTCCTGGCAGTCCTCTATTAACAGAGGACTGCCAGGACTGTGGCAGTCCTTGTGTATATGAGGACTGCCACAATCTTGGCAGTCCTACTGTACTCAGTTCTGGGGGTAAGAATAGGGGGTAACAGTCGCACAATCTATTAGGGGATAATAGATCTATTTTAGTCTGCATTAGTTATTAATTGTACGGTCGCACAATCTATTGCTCTATAGGGGTGACAGTCCTCCCGAGGCACCAAAAAGAATACGTCCCACCGCATCAAAGCGGAAGGAACGTGCCGAACGTCCTCTTGAGCGCCCGATAACAATTTCCCAACCCGAGGGCCAAGGTCGGGCTGGGACACGGAGACCCCCCCCCCCGGTTGCACAAGCTCGGTCGAAGCAACGAGCTCGTACTCCTTCTCCTTCCAGTGATGACGACGACGTGCCACTTAGCCAATTCCTACCACCACGTCAAGAGGAGGTCGGTCCTTCTGAAGAGGCCGGTCCTTCTGAGCCGCATGTCCGGCCTCCAGGTTGCTCAATGTTGGCTTCTTTTGAGAACCATATTGCATATGCAATATGGAAGGACCCGGTATGTGCATTACTTTTGTAAGCTAGTAGTTCAGTATATGATATCTATATGTATTTCATGTTTTTTATGTTTTTATATGTTGTTTGATATACAGAGGACATATCGTATGCTCAGGGCTGTGAGTCACGGGAAGAAAATCATGTCTTGGCCGTTTTGCAGCTTGCCGGAGGCCGTCCAGGAGAAAATCGTACCGAGCGGTTTGCATAATCTGGCAGATTATGCCTACAGGACAATGGATAGTGCCCTGATATCCGCTTTTGTGGAGAGATGGCACCCGGAGACCAACACGTTTCATCTCCCATGCGGGGAGATAACCATTACACTGGACGACGTCTACCAGCTACTGGAGCTACCAGTGACCGGGCGCGTAATGACCAAAGAGCATTACACGAATGAAAAATCTGTGAAATGGTACGAGAAGATCGTCAGGTTTGTCTCAAGTAACCTTGGACTTGAGGAAACTAGTTTCACAACTCTCCCCGGCTTCAAGAAATCATACGAAATTCCGTTGTCATTTTTGGTGGAGCACTTCACGGATCTGGAATTGGATGAGGATGATGATGTGTTGGTCGACGCGGTGGCCCGTGCTTACATGCTGTTCGTCCTAGGAACGATGGGCATTTCGGACAAGTCCGGAACCTCGATACACGCGAGGTACATGCTCAACTTATTGTCCGTGGATGACTTCATAGATATATCGTGGGGTAGCGGTATTCTCGCCTATCTTTACCGCGAGCTAGGCATCGCATCCCGCGTCGGGACTAAGACAATTGCCGGATGCCAGACTCTGCTACATATAAGAAAACTTCCAACAACTTAGTCTCGTATACTTCATTTTGTTGTTTATATTTTGTGATTATTAACTTATAAATTGAATAGGCATGGATATACGAGCACTTTCCGATGCTCGGGCGGGGTGAGCTGAACCCAAACTACCTTGAACACCTTCCTAGAGTGGCTCGATGGAGGCCGGCCCAGGTGGAAACGAAAGATTGGCAAGTACTGGCTACCATTCGTGGAGTACTTGACAATTTGGTAGCAGAAGAGGTAATAAATTGAGACTTATTTTTTCTTGGTCGAAACTAGTACCTTGGTCGCCCAGGTGGCAACGACGTGACACTAGTGTCTTGGTCGAAACTAGTACCTTGGTCGCCAACGAGCTTGAGCGCATCGACGACGAGGTTGAGTTCCCATTCATGCGTAATGCGGAGTCTCGTTCGAAGGCCCGCCATGATATGTAGTATGGAAAGTCTGACGTTCTTGTATGATGTTGAATACTTGTGTCGAGCATTTCGGATGTTGAAAATGTCTTGTTTATGTGATATTTTTGGGTGTTGACATTATTTTGGATGTTTAAAATGTGTGGGATGCTTGTGTTAACACTATTTTGGGATATATGTCGAAATCATTCTTGTGTTGATTATGTACTTGTGGATATGTACTTGTGATGATTATGTATGATTATGTGTTGGACTGCCACAACCTGGGAAATGTTCTGTTATGTGTTCACAGAACATTTCTATTTGTATGATTATGTACTTGGGAAATGTTATGTATGATTATGTATGATTATGTATGATTATGTACTTGTGGATATGTACTTGTGAAATGTTCTGTTATGTGTTCACAGAACATTTCAATTAGGACTGCCACACTCTGGGCAGTCCTTCACTAGTGTAGGACTGCCCAGGTTGTGGCAGTCCTAATTAAAATGTTCTGTGAACACATAACAGAACATTTCCATTAGGACTGCCACACTCTGGGCAGTCCTTCACTAGTGTAGGACTGCCCAGGTTGTGGCAGTCCTAATTAAAATGTTCTGTGAACACATAACAGAACATTTCCATTAGGACTGCCACACTCTGGGCAGTCCTTCACTAGTGTAGGACTGCCCAGGTTGTGGCAGTCCATTCTAAAATGTTCTGTGATTTCATCACAGAACATTTCAATTAGGACTGCCACACCCAGGGCAGTCCTACACTAGTGAAGGACTGCCCAGTGTGTGGCAGTCCAAATTGAAATGTTCTGTGAACACAAGAATTTTCTGTGATCAAACACACACGTCTCACACAAAAAACACACAAAACACACATGTAGAACACCCAGATAAAAGACATATAAGACATAAATAAAAGTAAGAAACATATATTGGACTTCATATTTCATAGTTTAATGTATACAAAAGTGGTCCTCTATAACCAAAATGCCAAAATTTATACAAAAGTGGTCCTCCATATAACACATTGATACTCAGTCGATTTCGACGTCATAGTGGTCTGCAGGTAAGTCTCTTGGCTCCTCAAACTTCAACAACTTCTTACAATGGTCGATTTGATGATCGAAAGGTGTGGTCCAAGCTCTGGCTTCGACAGGTGCTCTTTTGTACCAAACTGTTGAAGGTGGAGGAATCGGAGAATGACCGATCATCTTTAGTATGACAAAGTGATCACCGATGTGACCTATAGTACATAGGTTAGAATGTCCGTGGTCCGGCGGAGGTGCGCACATCGGAAAGAATGTTTCTCTTATACCCATCGAGAAAATTACGAGAGGTATCATGTACCTATTGGCAAATAAATAGCCGGCAGACGAGACTGACATGTAGTGGTCTGTCCCGGTAACACTGTCGGTGCAAGGGATACTTAACAACAAACTTGCAACCGTTTCTTCGCTTAGGAGGCGGGAGTAGAATGGAAGACGAGTCCGTAACTCCTCATACAGCTCCTTCCTTACCTGTTTCCATCCGTCTTTGACATCATAACCAAGATGTCTTGCAAGCACATGGAATCCACAATGGCCATCACCGGGGACATCGACAATAGACCAAATGTATCGGCGAATCTCAGGTTGGAATTTATCAATATACATGTTCAGTGTCTGGCTTGCAACGATATCTTCTCTTGGGAGGTCCATTTTCTCCAATTTTCGGCGAATGACAAGCTTTCCCTTCCGTGCGGGCGGAGCTTGCTGTAAGCTTCGTTCAACATGCTCAAAGTGCGATGGATCTCTCCTAGTTGACTCCAGCCTTCTCTTCTGTGAACTAGTCAATCTTGTGTGAGGCCTGCCTTTAGGATTGGAAACAACGGTCGGCTCATGCATTGTAGTAGTGACCGGACATGCTATTTCTTGCACTTTAAGCTCAATGGACTGCCGCTCTGCTGCTACTGAGGCTAACCACCTTGCGTGAAGAAGTTTCACACTTGGCAAAGAGAAGAAATCATCGCTCGTCTTCACCACAGGCATCATAGACAGCTGCCTCCAACGTTGATCTACTGCTTCTACTGGAATAGGAATGGATTCACGGCGATATTCATTAATCTGATGTGCACAAGGGAGGCCCAGTGTATGTCGATGTACACACCCGCAAACTTGGGGATCAAACCCGACATCCTTCGACCTTTCAATCTCATCACATATTAATGTCAACGCCGTGTGTGATACCACGCGAACTACAGCATCTAACAGTACATTCTTTCTATGCTCATGCTTGACTATATTTAAGCTCATCTCAAATGATGCCTTAATTTCATTCACGGTCCGGTCTACCATAAGATGTATAGCTTGCCAAACAGAGACAAAGTTGCCGAGAGATGATTTTAGTTGTCTCTTCACTACAGAGTGTGCTCCTTCGACACGGTTGGTGGTTGTCGTGCCGTAATGCTTCACCAAATTCGTCCATGCTAAGACGAAGTGTTCTTTGTGCGGGTCAAGCCATGTATCTTTGATGTATGTAATGCATGCCGGCTCCCTCGCCTCCCACTTATCCTTGAACATATACCATGCGGCGTCGTAACTGTCAATCGTAGAGGCTCGCCACACACAATTCCAGTCATTGGAGAATTCTTGAAATTTTTGCATGTCAATTTTACCTTCCTCCTTATGAAACTTCAACTTACATTGGGCTTCAATATTACGATTGACATGCCAAGTGCATAGCAATGTATCCGCTTGAGGAAAAATAATGTGAATTACATTTATTAGGGCATACTCTCTATCGGTCACAAGAACTGACGGCTCTGTATGACCGCTGTAAAGTGTTTTCAGCTTCTCCAATGCCCAAGTGTAGTCTTCAAGTTTTTCACTCTTCATGAAGCAAAATGCCACCGGGAATGTTTTCCGAGTAGAGGTGAATCCGACGATATGAAGGAGAGGCATCTTGAACTTGTTGGTCTTGTACGTGCAATCAAAGACTAACACGTCGCCAAAAGACCGGGCCAGATTTGTGCAATCTGGATGAGCCCAAAAGATTGAAATTACTTCCTTACTCTTGGGATGGGTTCTATGGAACTCAACGTAGTGATTATCGGCAAGCAACTTCAGCACTTCTTGCATCGCCATTCTTGATTTGTTCCGGAAAGCGTTCGAAGAAGATAGGGCGTTGTATATAGACCTCATCGTAGACGTGTTCTTCTCATCTTCATGCTGTATGACTGAATATATTTGTCTAGGTGCAACACCGGAAATAGACAAGTCTTCGGCTATCTTCTTCTCCGTAGGGTTCAACCGTCCGACATACGGATGACCCAATAGTGTCTCGGCAATCTCATGATTGTGGGTTCCATTCTTCACTTGTACTGACCACTTCCCTTCTTCTTCTTTTCTAATCTGGATCGTGAATGGACAACCACATTTCCTCGTTCCGGCTTTCTTTCTTACTACGTTATCTTGGATAACTGTGTCTTTCTTGTGCGATCGGAACACACCACCTCTTTCACAGCCAACCATAACACTTTGTCGTCCCGGGCGATTTCGGGCCGATCTGGATATCACTAGAACCAACTTGTTTTCCCTTCCAACTTCTCGACACCATTGTACCGCATCGTCGCTTGATGGAAACGAAAGATCGGTCGAAAATAAATGCCCTACATCAATTGCAATTGGAGCATGTACCGCAACCTCGGAAGATCGAAAGTCCTACAATAGAAGTTAAAAGTCAAAACTAAACAACTAAATAAAGCGTATTATTATTTATAGAGGAGTCTGTATTATTATTTATATAGAAGTTTGTTCTTGGTCACAAGTTGAGACACTTCAAAGTAACATTGTCCATTTGGATCAATGTTCATATTTGGGTTATATATATATAAATCTGGATTAACTAGTTAGATAGTACTAAAAGAAAAATCACATATTGGTGTGATATACAAATAACACACATTCCTACAGAGGACTGCCAGAGATTGGGCAGTCCCTCACATTCACTGGACTGCCACAAATGTGGCAGTCCCTCACTTAGTGTAGGACTGCCCAGGTTGTGGCAGTCCTATATATGTGAGGGACTGCCACACTTATGGCAGTCCTCTGTGTCGAAATACAATTTTCCACTCCACGTAAAGTTCAAATGTAGTTACCACGATGATTTCCGATGCGTCAAAGTGTTCTTCGGAAGTGTTGGGAGGATAATATCCAGCATTTGATGGTCCGGGTTGATCCATTATCTATTTCTTTCTACATTAAACAAAAATTTCCACTTCTATATGTAAAATTTAGGTTAAAACTTAAAATATAACACGAAAATAAATTCGACGACTTACAAATAAATGAGAGAAGTGATTGACACTGTATTCTACCAAAAATCTTCAACGATTTTTGTTTGGGGGACAATTTCACCTAGGTTAGGTTAGATATAGGTTTATATGAGTAGAAGAAAAAAAAGAAGTGGAGGAAGAGAAGTAGGAAAAGAAGAAAGAGAGAGATGAAATAAAATGGAGTTGGGTTTTATACTTTTTTTTGGGCTGCCCCCCTAGTAAAAAAACACAATGGCAAACTTGTAAATTTTTCAAAAAAATTTTGGATTGTCCCCTAGTAGAAAATGAGGTGCCCCTAAAAAAAACCTTTCCAATATGCCTTCAACTATAGCCTATATATATGTGTAGATATGGAGAGTGCTCCATATAGAATCTTGATCTCTACTCTCTAGAAAACACGTTAGTTTTTTTTTTTTTTTTTACCTCATCCTTCTAGTTCTCTTCTTTCTCTCCATCAAGTTCCAGAAGAGGTGTTTCAAGGAGGGTGGATACACGAAGGGTGCTCTAGTAGTTCCCTTCTACCGTTAATCTAGAAGACAGAACGAGTCACGACTTCATTGCTACCTATGTGTGGTGTTTCAATTCGTATATATAGATTGTAACTAAGTTATACAGCATGAGATTGAAAATTTTAATTTGTTAAAAAAATTATGACTTCTTACTTTCCTCGGATGATGATGGACGGCTATTTCACGCATATGACCAGCATCAGATTGGTGGCTGTAGTTAAAGAATAAGATATATTGGAGATTTGTTAAATTCCCTCCCATTTTCACCAGAACTCTAGTGTTTGGGAGGGTTAATATTGTATTAACCTATACATCCCCCACAAGTTCAAGGCTGATTTCATGGACCAAGAACTAAATTTACGCAAAACAAGAGTACAATTTTTCATAATCCTCTTAAAATTTACACCAAAGAAGATTCAAACATAGATTACTCTAATACTGTGTTGAAGTCCCTCTCTCCTACCAAAACTTTTAAGTTATTCATGCAACAATATAAATTTCTATACTGACTTAAAATGCGCGTCATGAGAAGATTCGAACATGGTTACATTAATACCATGTTAAAGTCTTTGCACTATTGGTGAGAGTAGAAGGTTAATTATTGTATTATTCTAACCATAAAATTGCATAAAACATATTAAGGAGCATAATGGCAAACCGTGAGAACCGATAGGGGAGAAATCATTGTCGATGAAGAAAGAGATCAGTGTATCAGTGTCCATCCATGATATTCGTCCATTACCTCTTGAAACAGTGGAAATAACCTTGTGAGACTGAAGAAATCATTGTCAAATCATAATAAGTCTAATGTATGGATTCCACACATTAGACTCGTAATCCATACCGCCATTCTGATCTAACCTATAGAATATAATGATACCAGGTCTCGACACTGGCAAATCCCATGATACAGAAAATGGGAGCAACTAGCAGATAGTCAGTTAAGACCATTTTAAATTCCACAACCAAAATGGCAGTAACTAGAAGATAATATACACTATGAAATCCTAAACAAGGGAGATGGCTCTGAGTTAGATTTTGCCACCTCCTTGGACGTCCCATCCAAGGACTTCCAGGGAAAATGTCTGATGACAACTCCCTTCTTATTAGCTTATGAACCTACAAGGTCCTTCACCCAATGCAGATTATGAACCCTAGTCTAATCTTCCTTGTGGTCCTCATTTCCTTTCTGAGTTGCCACTGTAACTAAACAGCCTACTGTGGTACCACGTTGTTGTGTAGATTACAAACCTCCTTTCTTCCATCAGAAACATATTCCACTACTCTTGGCAAACTCTCCTTCAAGCACAACATTAAGACTCGAATTAACCCGTAAAACAACATAATCAACTGTAACTATTGACTCTAGAATGCTCACACGATCACCAAGGTTTAAAAAAAGTTGTGGATGAAATAACTTATATATTAGATTACGTTAACCCTTCTGTAGTCATAAAATCATTAAGATGGAATTGCAAAATTTGAAGTGATTTCTCGGCAAGTTTTTAGGTGCTCCATTATCTTTGAGGTCAGGGAAGACTGCTTTTGAGTGCTGTGAATGAAAATGTTACAAGCTTATTCTTCATCCTCTTCATCGTCATCTTGTCCATCATCGTCATCATCACTACCATTCTGCCAATGGAAAAGAATAATGAATCAAATTAGAGAAAAATACAATGTTGATATAACATGAGAAAAAAGGAAAACAAATATATAGGAAACATAACAATTAAATGTATCAGTCACAATTGAAAGGATGATACAATCAAGAATTTCAACTCAGTCCATGAATTTGAAGAGGGTGATGAATTGAAAACTGGGAAAAGTGCCATTATATATCCCCAACAAAAACTTAGCCACAGGTCCATTGCCAATGCATACCCATACCCAGTAATGGTTACCAAAACCATTTATAAATAATTTCTTCTAAGGCATATGTCAATACCTAGAAACCTTGTACAAGTTTGATATGTAGATGCCGGCATCTTATATTACAATCACAATGGAAATTACAATTGACATAATCAATGATATTGTCAGTTAACACATGCATACATTATATGGTGTCCATTAAAATTTTACTTTCGATTTCAGATAATTGCACATACATACCTTAGAACAGAAATTTAATAAAACTCAGATATATTATGGGCAAAGTCAATTTCTTTTAAGTATTTTATCATATCTAAGACTTGTCTATTTTGCCAATGGTTGAAATAGTACAATTGCTACTGCAAAATAAGTGGGATACTTCATTTGCCAAATGCTGCATCATATGAATGTGATTTGCTTTATTCCAAACATCTGAATAAATACTACCACATCCTGATTTGGATATGAATTTACATATATGCTCCAAATAATGTCTTCACATATCTAATTGTAGCAAAAGAGCATGGTTAGCAAACACTTGGCAGCTTCGTCAAACAATTTGCAAAAGTGGTTCGCATGTGGCAAGTGTTTACAAAAGAACTATTTTGCTGCAGTTGGATTACCAAAGACAGTGCCTTCTTATTTCTTAAAAAACAATTTGCAGGACAATGTGTGCGCATATGCAAACAACAATTGAACATAAATGCTATTATGAGTCATGACGTTCGTAGTGAAGCAAGTCAAATACCATAACACAGTATTTGTTGCAGGAAAAAAGTAATGTCAGCATTTAATGTATATTTGAAATATTGACGAGTATTTGGTGTTGTGACCAATTTTGCTAAAACTGCAAATGAGCCTATTTTGCAACACTAATTACTATAAAATATAATTACATAAAACCAAATATCTTGCAGTAACAACTGTACCATTCTGGCATTTAACAAATTTGAAAAGTCCCTTATATGGCAAAACGTTCAAAGAATTGACTTACCTTTTTTTCTAACACTCTGAGTCATATAAACTTTCTTCACCAAAGTGCTTAGGTGCAATTATTTTGAATCGTTAATCTAAACGAACAAAACTTTGTTTCATGCACAACTAAATGGTATGCACTATGCATGTGGTACCAATATATTTTTTTACTTTCTCAAGTAAAAAAGAATTGATTGGAAATGTCAGGTTCCAATGGGACGGGTGAACGATTCCACAGTTGCTATAGGTTTATGCTATGAATCAAGGCATAGAAGAGAACAAAGAAAATTAGGACATCTCTGAAAACTCCACTCAAAATCCCCATTTGAGAAGTTCCAATCAGTTTCAGCCGTGAAACACAAGCTTCGAGACTATAAAAATGGATTATCAAAAAAGATTAGCAACAGAACTTTTAATTCATCATCACTGAAACAGTATTTTCAATAAATTTAAGACTGATATGGGGAAACAAGGGGACAGAAAAGACTCCTAAAAAACTTATAGCTTAATGTAAGACTTAGCCAACAAGCTGCTACCATCATATTATGACTGGAACTCTAAGTGAACCTAAATTATAGAAAACGTTTTCAAATAAGACCCATATGCCTATGGAATCTTTTTTCAGAATTTAACCCCTTTTTTACTACAATAAGACCAAACCATAACAAGAACCCAACTGAAACACCATATTACTGAAATAGACCTTTAAATTTAAGTACTAAAATACCCTACACAAGTCTATAATTCATCTAGGGTCCTTGAAGATTTATGGTGTTTACATATGGAAAAAGTGTTAAACCTAAAGCTTTAATACAAGTAGGTAAGGTTCCTATAATAGATTCAAGTCAATGGTAACCAAACTAGTCCCAGAATTAATTATTAATCAAGTTAAACCAAAGTAGCCCATGATATGCCCTCAGTATAGTTTAAAAAAACGACAACGTAAGGCACTGCACCCACTTCATACAAAAATCTATATATCCTAGGGCTCAAGCAATCTTACCTAGACTACCTGACCAGCAGGCACACATATGTCCTGCCTAACCCACAGGCCAGTCTAAGCCTGGTCTCATCCTAGTGTTAGCCTGTCTTAGTTCGCATTGGCCCCACCTAGGCCCTATATCACCAATGTACATAGTCGTTGATGACCAGTTATTGTGCTTACTTGCATACTTGGTGCACAGATCGAAAACAGTACGACAGGATACCTCTATTGTCATATTAGACAAAATACTGTTTATGCACTAACTCCTAGTGTATTTGGTGTATGATACATATCCAACAAAGGCATAGGCGCCAGTCGTTAATAGATTATTAGTGCTTTGGAGAGTGTACGTTTTAGACTACTACTACTACTAATAATAATAATAATTGACACCACCCAGCCACAACTTCCTTCTTTAACTACATTGCACGCACCCGAGTAGGAAAATGGCTACAAATCTAGCCTAAATAATTAAGAAGAAAGTTAATAATACTTCCAAATTAATATTCTACTTATTGGGGAGCTTGACAATCCAATCATCGTCATTTGTTTGGCAGAACAAATACTAATTCCACACCTCTGCAGAAGCTTTGATTATTAACCTACATGAGCACGCAAACCATAAGATAAAAATATTAACACTCTTAGAGCCTTAAATAGAGCACGCTACTAGATCAGCAACTAAACCAGTTGATGACCAAATCTGGGAGCTAGAACTGATGAACCTGCTGTGGATAAAACTAGATCATATAATATAGTTTAGTACACATGCAGATGCAAGACCACTTAACATTCACTTCTCTTTTTCATCCTCTTATTAAGGCATAGAAGAATTAACTTGAGAAGCATACTTTGACTAAGAAAGGAAATGAAATTAACATAAGAATTTGATTCCATAGCCGTCGCATAAGCTCGCAAATTAAGTAGTGATCAAGAATGCATAGATAACAATTCTATGCGTATCATGTCTGTTGTATTTGCTACTAATTGATGGAACTGGGAATTTCCAAGACCCTAGTTTGGTATGCGTATTGATCAATAGAAAGTTAAACAGATATAAATGTGTTCTAACCCTTCATAGACGGAAACTAGGGTTCATGAATTATACCTGTGGCGGAAAGAAGACAACAGTTCCTAATAATCTCGAGCATTCACGACTCCAAGATCCTCTGCACGTATTCCTTCCTCGGGTTGGACGTCGTGCGGACGACGATCTCCCAACATTTTCTTCTCCTTGGCAGCCTCCCTTTCTCTCCTTACGTGAATCACGAATTTAGAGAAAGCTTCTTATTTCTGATTATTATCTGACAGCCAGAGAATAGAGGATATAAATATAAGGCTACGGCAGAGACCATGAGGAGAAACTAGGGTTAGGTCTCCTAACGGATCTGGGTATCCCGTGTTCAGTCCGAACACACAACCCAGGCCCATTAACAATAGCTCGGTCTACTAAAGAGCTATTGTTGCGCTACCTTCATAATCCCAAATTATGATTGTGGGCTCCTTTTATTATATGCTCGTTTGGCTCCCCATGTTAAGATATCGAATGTCCGTCGATCAAATTAAGTTACTGACAACTATATTGATCGACATCTTTTATCCTTTAGTACCACTCAACTTTATTTGTCATGTCAGATATAATCTACCTACAGGGTTTACATGACAATCCTTATGAGCTCCTTAAGGGGGACATCATCAACCCGACGTATCGGGACATGGATTCCTTTTATAATCAACAGCCCATCATACATACAATGTTATTACCCAATTCATATAGGTTGTTGACCCATAATGAATTTCTCTCTTTTATGAGTCAAAGTAATGCACGCTGCATATACATGTCTGTTATTATATCCGGATTAAGAGTACAAGCATCCATAATAACAGAGGTGTTTGTTCTCTTATGTAGTCAATACAAAGAGAACAACCTCAAGTGGTCATGTTCAATACACGCAAAGTGTACTAGTGTAAACCTATAGTCAAAATAGACTAATACCATATTACACTACAACATTTCCAATGGATTGTCTAAGTCCATCTAGGTTGTGAACTATTTATATATTCCATAGGAAACTGATAATATGATCTTCTATGTGACACCACACACCATATTATCTACAATATAGAATATCAGGCACTTACATTAACACTTGCAACAAATACAATATGCAAACATTTGCCCATATGATTCTCATTCAAAATTTAAGGAAATAAAGTTAATACAAAAGTGATGCTTTTAGTATATAACCCTAACACTAAGATGATATCTAAATGCATACTTCATCATCAGATCCCTAGCCAAATTCCGGAAGAGGGACAAATCAAGCATTCAGGAGTACTATGATACATCTGGTGCTCAAATTTCTTGGTAACTTCCAATGAGTATCTTATAGATCTGGTAAACTAAACACCCTATGAATTAATAATCGAAGTGTAAGTTATTAGCAAATTCATGTTTAACATTTAAGGGAATCCAAACTTGCTAACCCAAGGATTCCCATCTGCCCACCTGCTCGAAACTTATGAACTTCCTAGTCAAAAAGTTTGCACAAAAACCTTGACTTAATGAAAACTTACGGTTAGTGTTTTGCCATCTCCATAAGATTAATATAAACTTAATATATAGAGAGACACACACAGACAGAGATAATAACAAAAAAAAAAGCAAAAGCAAGAGGCCTCTAATACTATTATGCAGTTCCTAGGCGGCACTGGTATCCTAGGCGGCACTGGTACATCACTATAGGATTGTATCCATGTCACAGTATCTGACATAATACTCCTTTGACATGGCTGGCTTATATGTAGGTTTCTGGGGCCCCAAAACATGGTCAAAATGATTTTGTTTGTTCAGATCGTGATAAGGGAAGTAAAATTGCTTCCACATGCGGGGTTCTTTATAGCATTTGAAACCTAGTGCTATATATCCATGGGAAGTTAGAGGTGGCATCAATTGAGGACAAGATGAGAGACAATCATCTTCGGTGGTTTCGACGTGCGCAACACAGACCAATATGCTCTGCTAAGGAGCGATAAGTTAGTAATTAAAGGAACTGCTAGGCCTAGAGGCATGTTTAAACAAACATGCATTCAAGTTTTAAAGAAGGATATGGTTTTTGTTAGTGTTTCATAGGGCACGGCCCTTAACAAAGCTGAATGGAAGAAAGGGTTCAAACAGCCGACCAAAAATTTGGGGTAAATGACATACCCAAGTGGTACCTGGATAAGTAATATGTATATAGATATGTCCATGTGTATATGAGCCGGTCCCAAGTCGTACCTAGATGGTTTTTAAATGCCCTATTCCAAATGCACATTGTGACTCTACAAGTGTCCGTGTCCATGCAACCTAGACCAAGTGCAGTGAAAAATGTGTATATTTCAAAATATTAACTAATTTATGCTTGTTAAGAAATTGATTAGAAAACGACATTCCCAAATAGTTTTTTAAGGAAAAATAGTGTAAATATATTTTTAGGCAAAATAGTGTCCAAACTCTACATGTTAATCAGAATGAAGTTACAAACTGAACTGTCGGTGAATGAAAATATCACCTTCCCTTAACAGAGCTGAATGGAAGAAAATAATTCAAACAGATGATCAAAAGATTTGGGATAAATACCATACCTAGATATGTAATACGTATATAGATATGTGACATATGTCCATGTGTATATGTAGCATACCCAAGTCGTACCTACATGGTTCTATAAATGCCATATTCCAAATCAACATTGTAATGTCCCACTCCGCACGGCACATTACGCTGAGACGTTGACTCAAAAAGTCGCGTTGACCGAATGAAATATATCGATGCGAATCGATACAAGAGTTACGTTGTCCCGAGCAATGCATCAAACTAAGTCGATTCGAAGAGTTGCATTGTTCCAAAGAAATGCATCAAGTTGAATCGATGTGAAGCGCTGCATTGCCCCGAAGGATAAGTGTGTTGAGTCGGCTCGAAGATTCTAAGAAATCGAATCTACCCAAGGTGCAAGTCCGAAACGATGCAAGTATTGATTTTAGTTGGTTTCATGTGCAGACTATCCATTTACGCTAAAATATTAGAGGTCGACATTTTGTCTCATTCGCAACGGGTCCGCAAAATCCAAATCACGCCTCGCAACGGGCTGGGACTTGGACACGGTAGGCCGGAATCGATCGAGTAGTTCAATGAAACAAGAAGTGCTCGAATGGCTAAGTCAGAAGATTTGGCCGTGCCACAAAGTTTTGAAATCGAGCCGCATCAGCTCGGCAAACAACAAGGCGTATCGGCTTAAGGTGGGAGGATTGACTCTTCTTTTACTCCTTTATGTCTAAGTAAGAATGTATCATTGTATGCTAAGTTAACCTATCGACGTCACGACCGTGGTCCGATCGAAAGATAAATCATAGTATGTCGAACACTAGTTAGAACAATTGAAATGAAACGTGCATCAAATGCACGAGTCGCTATGGAACATTAGATATCGCAAAGACGAGCGCCTCGGTGCACAAGCCACAAGAACATGGGATAACTGTATTCGGTGAGTGCCTTCGTGCACGAGCCATTCCGTGCCTTCGTGCACGAGTTAGAAAGGCTAGCACATTGAAAGATTTTAAAGGCGAGCGCCCTAGCGTGCAAGCCACGAACATTGAACATTAAGGCTAAGAACATGGAATTATGGTATCAAGGCGTGCATCGCATGCACGACTCGAAGAAATTAGAACAATCGTGTCAAAGCGTGCCTAAGTGCACGAGATCATAAAAGATGGCTTCGTTGCGAAAGAGTACAGTTGTGGCATGAATGTGACGGAACTGTCATATATGCCATGATGTCTCAAAAAGTGTTCGGAACCTTCGGGTCGTTCGATTGACGAACATTGAGTTGAGGCATGATGTCATTGAACAATGAAACGAAGTATGGAATGTGAGAACATAGAAAGTTAATGGAAGAAATACGAGATGATTAAGTCTGAGTCACGGACTCAAGACTATATTTGGTTGTTTGAATAATAGTGCATTGCATGGTCGAATGGACTTGAGTAAATGATGAAATAATCTCCCGTGCACGGGAACGTTCCCTTCGAACGGATGCACCGGGCCACCGGGACCGTTCGGCCTAGGAGGAATATAATCTTTGATTGGCGCATATCTGTAAGACGATTAACAACCGGTTATAGATGTGAAAAGTCGCAAAAGATGGTATACATACGGTATGTCTTCGATTGTTTGGGATAGCAACCCAACCCATGAAGCGCCAGGCTACCAAATTTGAGAAAAGAAGAGCAAGAAAAGAAAGAAAAGAAAGAGGAAATGAAAACGAGAAACACCTTTAGTCCATTCTGGCGCGGATACGCCAACGACCTTCATATAGTTAAGGAACAATGGGTTGAAAGTGCAGGCACATATGTGTCATGCACACATAAATCCTGCATAGAGAGCACTTATAACATGACAGGGAAGGAATGGGGCGTATTCACCTTGTGTCGGTGCAAGGGCGAGTGCGTCTATGCTGGTAAGAAGTCGCGCCACGAAACAAACACGAGATTGCTTGTTTGCTTGCCTACTCAATTCGAATAACATGCTTGCCATGATAACATGTTTTACGCTTTCGAATATGCCATAAAATCGACCCTAAGGAAAATATAGCAAGATCATAAGCTAAGTTGCATGATTCAACATAAATACTAAATGTCGGTTTAGAAAGAAGGTCTTTTTATCAGTACATGCGAGGACGAACGTACTGATCCCCCACCAGCTTTCATGCAGGGTACAGGAAATGGATTGCTCGCGGCAAAACTTCGCTTGATCGCACAGAGGCACGGAATGCCATAGCGTTTTGAAGCATGCGATCGAATTGACGCTCGGACTTGCAACAGGATTGATGCGACCGAGATATAGAAGGCATGATGTATGGAACGGTGAAATCCTTTGTGGGCAAGAGAAAACTTGAGTGTTGTAGCCAATCTGGCAAATTCAGTTGGGCTATTTAAAGCCTTTGTAATCTCAGTTCATTATCAATAAAGAGAATTGTTTCGTATAATCTGTTTTCTTCCGTTTGTTAATATCAAATCAAAGATAACCATTTTGAGAACTTGTCATCTTGTCTTGCACGAGCGCAACTCCAGGCTCGTGCGGCATCACGCCCCCTGCGAGGACGATGATTCGAGTGATTCCGGGTCGGGACGTGACACACATCATGTCTATATCAGTGCCCTGTGTCCCTGCAACCTAGACCAAGTGCAGTAGACAATGTGTATATTTTAAATTATCAACCAAGGCTCAAAATATCGGCTGACACCGATATGTATCGGATTTGCATGTGTCCGATCCTATACTCGGGAAAAAAATCGGTATCGGCCGATACACAGTAAAAGTTTATGGTATCGGTTCGTATCGGCCGATACACAACCGATACGGACCGATACAGACCGATACGGACACCTTAAAAAATATTCCAGTAATTCAAAAAAAAAAAATAAGCATCAAATTTAAACATCAAATTCCAGTAATACAAATTAATACAAACCGACGTGGCCCTTTTCTCCGCCGTTGTCGACTCACGTGGCCCCTTCTCCGTCGTTGTCGCCGCACTGGAGAAGAGAATGGTGGCGGAGAGACGGAGAGGAGAGAGAAATGAAGGAGACTCTCTCCTCTCCGTTCTGTTCCACTCAAACAAGAAGTTTTGGCGGAGAGGGGAGGGGAAAATTGGAGGCAGTGACCCTCTCGCCTCTCCCTTTATTTGGTTATGTTAGGGTTTGTATCACATGGCCCCTCTCCCTTATGGTATGGATGAACCCATATTTCTTTGTCCTTTTTGATAAATCAGCTACAAAACTGTGGGCTAGAATTGACATACTGTGGACTTGCATTATATATCAATATGGTGATTGGGTTTGATGATATGTTCACTGCATGCACGTGGCCCCTTTCAAGTCTCAACACAATAACCCAATAAATGACTCACAACTTATTTGATTACTTTATCTTTCTATATATATATATATATTTTATATATATATATATATATATATATATATATATATATATAACAAAAAATTTATAATATATACATGACCCACTGTCTACTGCCAATGATATATATATATATTATAAATTTTTTGTTATATATAATATATATATATATATATATATATATATATATATATATATATATATATATTTATATATGTGTGTGTGTGTTGGGGGGGGGGGGGGGGGGGGGGGAATGAACAAAACTTTTGTAATATATACATGACCCACTTTCTACTGCCAATGATATACATATATATATATATATATATGGGGAAAAATGAACAGAACTTTCTACTGCCACTTTTCTAAATTTTTACTAATTTATTAATAATTATTTAATATTGCCGATATCTCCGATACCAAAAAATCTGATATTCCGATCCGATACTTTCAATACTTCCGATACCGATACTCATGCAAAATGTCCGATACCGATACCGATACTTTGAACCTTGATATCAAATATTTGTGCATATTAAGAAATTGATTGGAAAATGACAATTTCCCAAATATATTTAAAGGCAAAATAGTGTCTAAACCCTACATGCTAATCACAATGAAGTTAGTAAACTGTGAGTGAATGAGAAGATCACCTTGATTCCAACAACTTATATATAGCAAGAAATCCTAACAAGCAGAAAGGGTGCAGAGGCGGAAATTAGTGCTTAAACTGAGTTGGAACAAATGGGAGGCTTTCCCGAACTACTGTCATAAATTTTAGTCCCTAAGAATCAGGGAATAACAATTATTCTTGCATACAGGAACAGAAACCTCATCTATCATTATAGAAATTGAAAAGCTTTGGCAACTTCCAGTCAATATTTAAGACTCTCCAATTGAGTCATCAAGCAAAATACTTCCTGTTCAGACACTAAAAAGAATCAATGCCATGTCGGAGTATTTGTGTCATAGGCACGCCGTGTCTGTATTGCCTCATCTATCATAGGCACGCCGTGTCCGTATTGCATTCTGTAGTATTTATGTCAAGTGCAAGATAAGTAATTACTGTATACAACAAAAGTATAAATGGGATATTTTGGAGGGGGAGGGGATGTCAGAGCAACTCAATTTGCTAAGATAACAAGAAAAAAGACGTTAAAGTTTCTGAAAAACTGATACCTCATCATCATCTTCATCTCCATCGAAGTCCTCCTCATCAGCCTCCTGCACAAGTTTGGTCATAAAATGTGGTTTTACATATACTAAGATTTTATGGGCTTAGGCAAAGAAAATATTGTTCAGAATGAGAAGGATGTTAATAGAGGAAACACTTACATTGTTGAAATACCTCAACGGATTGGGCCACAAATCTTCCTTTATTAACTCAGCCACCTGTATTTAAACAAGGTAAGCACATACAGTACCATTGACGAACAAAAGACAGTCGTGGATAAATTGTTTGTCGTCAGCAAAACAAAAATGGAATAAGTTAATAGGCTAAACGACTGCACATTTAAGACACTAGTGTAAGCTTTATTTATGTTCTAAATCTTCTGTTTGGGTGACCAACTAAATAAGCAAGTGACCCAAAGAGCTCTACTACATACCTCATCGCAAATTCCTTCCACACCATCTTTCTGATGTGTTTCCTCGAACCAGCTAAAGAAACTGCACCCAGATAAAGATAATTTGAATATATCACGAGATACATAGCATATAGCTAATAGGATGAATTGACAACATCATTGTTTATCTATGATCAATGAAATCCCTCAAAAAACTCATAAATGCACAATTAACACCAACTGGACAATAATAACAATAATAATAAAGTCAAGAATGCAACCAACTCCTAGCCTATACTAGTTAATAGCTATAGATCTGCATATGTGCATTCCAACTGGCCAGTAAGAAGTGCCCATATTGGAACGACTCCATAGGATCATCTTGCACTAGAAGATATGCTGAAAGTAAACTTAGAGACTTTCTGAAGACTATATATATATATATATATATATATATATATATATATATATGTGTGTGTGTGTGTGTGTGTGTGTTGACGACAAGCACGGCCCTTTGCGACATACAGCCAAAGATCCGCTCGCTATCAAGTGCGGCTTCGTAGGATTCATGATAAGTTCGGCATCGCTGATTCATGACGTCCCTACGCAATTCGTCGTTGAGGCCTTGTTGAAAACGCTCGCACCATTCTTCTTTGTTGAGCAGGAAGGCGCCGGCAAATTTTGCAAATTTTGAGAAGCTTGCATCATAATCTTCAACAGTCATATTCCCTTGCCTCAACATCATGAACTCATCCCCCTTCTGTCGACGGATAGCGCGAGGAACGTACTGCTCAAAAAAGGCTGCCTTGAACATTTTCCAGGAAATCTTGATGTTGGGATTGGTTTCGTAGATTTTCTGCTTCTTAGCTGCTCACCAGTCGTAAGCCCTCAGTTGTAGTTGTAACGTCGCACATGTTACCCTCTGGGACCCTTCAATGCTAAGCAGATAAAATAAGTCCGCAATCTCCGCGAGCCACCCCACTATCACATCAGGCTCTGCTCGGCCATTGAATTTAGGTGGGTTCATCTTGCGGAACTCCTTTGCTTTGAACAAGGAAGAAGAGTTTATCATTTGCGGTTGAACTTCTTCCTCGACTTCATCTTGAATATCTTGCCTCTTTTCGGATACCACGACCGTTGCTTTTGTATTGCCCACCATCTTGCTTATGATCTGTGTTAGGTCGTCCATTTGCTTCTGCTGCGCACCAAATTGGACTTTGATTTGCATCTGAAGCTGTTGCTGCAGCTCCATCAACTGCAGCATTTTTTCTATCGTAGTCTCGCTAGGGCTAGCACCCTTTGAACTCGACGAACTATCCACGGCGTTGGTTGCTGTGTCGGGATTGTTTTTATTTTTCTTTGTCATTCCTATAAACAAAGTAAACCCGTTAGTATTTTTACAAAATATCTACGGGCTTACCTGTATGGAACTTTTATTTCACGCAGCATGTTGGCAATCATTCAATCGAGTAATCGCAACCAACATTCCAATTAAAAACATTTTTCGAAAATCCGAGAAAACATAACTAGGCTCTAATACCAATTTGTCACGCCCCGAGTCGACAAACCGTTCGTCCTCGGTAGTATTATGCTGAATCGATCGTTCTCGCTAAGGCGTGATTCCGTACAAGTCTGAAATTGCACTCGTACAAGACAAGAACGTTACGTTTGATTATTATATTGAAACACCAAGTTGAAACTTCACAAATCACATCAGAATTGAACACGCAGTTTAGGAAGATAGAAATATGCTTTTTATTCATAGCTTGCAACGAAGTGCAAGTCGTAATTACATTGGATGCCATTGCGGCTACATTGATTGAAACAAAAGAAATATACTTGACAAGCTACCTGAACTAATACTTGTCGTTTCATACATTCACCCCTTTATACATAAGCCTTCGATGAATTGGCTTCAAAATACTTCAGAATAGGAAGAGCTTCAAAACGCCTCTCCGCACTTCAGCTTCAGTTTATAGCTCCCGCAACACCTGGGGAGTTGGGGAGGGGGTTAGCACACTTGCTAAGTAGACGAGACGAACCCACTCGTCTAAACCGACTCTGATTGTTAAGGTAGGCATGCTTTAGAGTTTTCTTTTTATTTAGAACTAAATGAATTCAGTTCATATTGATAGCCATCTTTGAAGTAGTAAAGCATACAATGAAACATAATGATTTATCACAATTCTTACAACAGTCGTGCTCGTCCCTGCATAAAACACAGATAATATTTACTACCTGCATAAGACAATAGGTGAGCATGATCTATCTTATATGTGCGGTCATTGATGCTATGCACCACGAGGGACTTCTATATGGCATTGCGACGTGCCTGTCAGCTTGGATTGCAAGCCCTGCTGGAGGTCCCGCAATGTCTCGCGCCGAAGCACGAATTTGTTTATTCTCCCTAGGTCGATTCGGTTCCGATGCCCCGGATACCGCATCGAGAAAAGTTTAACTTGTGCACAAGCTATCCATGACCATGCCAATGCGTGAACAGTTTAATATATGCAGACAAATTTGTATAACGCGGACAGTATTGAGCGACATTATCATTTTGCCCAACTCACGCAATGAATCATTTTTCCCAAGCCGTACTTCCGACTTAGCATCCCGTAGGCACCAAATTCCCCGAGGCACCGTAAGCCACAATCGACGTTTCATATTATTTTGCAGCACGTGAAATAGTCTATCTTTTTACTAGAACATTAAACTTTCTCGTTTTGGTGCGAAACTTATATTTTCAGAGTAAATTACTCTAAATTAATACGTTTTTCCCAAGTTCTTGACCTTAGTGGATTGACATGCATTTAACTTGGCATCGTCGATTTGAATGAGTTCGAGGCAAAAAATTTTGTTTGCGGAAAGGAGTAGAAAATAAGGGACCGAATCACCCACCAAGTATTTTGATCGTGACGGCCGTCGAAGCGCTTCACAACGTTCAAGCTTTAGTTACGCGAGCTCCTGCAATAGCACCAACACTTAGTCAGAATTCCTTCTTTAATCCTTCGTTTCGAAATTCCTATAATGCATTCAGAAAACGACGCGAAAACACATTCATCAAATCCAAGCGGCAAAAGCTCCAAGAAAACCATACAGCAGTCCGGTCCCGTCGAATGGACTCTTATATAGAGCTCACTCGCCGAGACGCAGCCTGCTGCATCTAGAACTTATTCCAACAGAAGCCGTCCCATTAATTGGATCGATCCTCGTAACATTCGTTCAAATTGATTTGATCGATGGCGCAAGGTGTTATCATTTACCAAGCTCAGCGATCGAGTCAGATGACCATCTAAGTTCCCGACCGATCTGACTCGGCGCAAGCATATTACGAAGTCCGTCGCCTATCGAAAGCGGGACACTACACTTCCTACTTGTGCTCTCCTCCGGCTGGTGGTTACGGTCTTCTGTCACCGTCTTTCCGCCACGCCCTCTCGGACGGCCTGAAGACTTGTTACGTTTGGACTGGAAAACAATAGTATGTCCGGAATTGAATCCGCGCACGACAGCAGTAGTGCCCTCTCCGCTCTCTCCCAAGGTCTGGCCATCTCTCTCCATCTCCATTCCAGTCCCGGCTCCCGCTTTAGGGCCCTGGTGGCCACCTACATCAGTCATGTCTCCACGAGGCCGCATCACCCGGTCCACCCATTGGGAGAAAGGATTTGCCT
>JANAVB010013398.1:13198276-13220776 GCA_029216955.1 Iris pallida
TTACTTGCTTCCCGATACGAAAAAAATCCGATACTCCGGTCCGAAACTGCCGATTATCTCGATACCGATACTCGCAGGAAGGGTCCAATACCGACATTGTGAACCTTGAATATTACACAAGATTGGTTTTTCATGAGAACAACAGTAGTAGAAGAAACAGGATACATATGCAAATGAATCTTGTGATTCTCACCACAAGAAAAACACAAAGACAGGATGAAGAACAGTCAGAAAACACAAAAAAGTAGTCTCACAGAAATTATATTCAAACAAATACAGTCATGATGTAACTCAATTTAATATAAGTTAGAGAAAGGCAGTTCCTCCAATGAAATATTGGGTACATTCAAACACGTTCAATTTCAATTTTATGCAGTCCTCCATTTGACCATCATGTTTTAATTCTATGCACATGTCTCCATCATGATGAATACTGAAAACTCTTAGGCATCTCTTGTTTGTCCATATGTACTCCCTTATTTCTCTTTACCTTCCGGTTGAAGTTACATTCCAATACACATTTTTTGTCCTGGTAGTTTTCAAATTAATTATTTTTGTCCTACTAGTTTTAAAATTGTTAGATTCCAAGTTGCTTACTTCTACTTAGCATATAAATACAACCCTTCTCTAATCTTATTAACCAACATAATATCATCAACAAATATCATCCACAATATAACATACTACTCGATATGCCATGTCCTTCCATGCCCAACCAGTGCAATAGGTAATAACTTAATGTTGATACTTCATGTAAGTGGTTTTCTATCTCCAACGGTTTGCATGGTTGTTGTAACTCCATCATACATATTCTTATTAGTCACAACATAGCTAATAGGGACTTGTTTTTTTTTCTAAAGCCCGCACAAATTATATCCCTAGGAACTCTATCATAAGCTCTCTCTCTAAGTCGATAAAATCGTGTGATCATTAATATATAATTAGTATTTTTTTTTGCTTTTTGTGGAACCAACTTAAAATGGGCAAGGAGAGTAGTCTTCCCAGGGAGTATTAAGGAGTGAACAAAATGATCCTCCATTCTGACTTCTCTTATTTCATTTCCTGTAATTTGTTGCACAGTAGCAACTGAACAAATTGTATTTCTAGAGAAAAATCTTAGCAGAGTGACACAAAAGTGACAAGACGCTATCCTATTCTAATTCTAAAGACAGCGTTACCTCAATCCTCATGATGGTATACTCTTAACCAATGTTTTAAAAACTGGTTGAACCGGTTGGATAATGACCCGGCCACTTCTCCAGTTCAGTTCGCTGGATTGAACCGTTTGAAAGGTTGAGCGGCTCAGAACCAGATTGGGCATGTCAACCCATTCAAACCACTCAACCCAGTAGTGGTTCAACTGAAGTACTGAACCAAATGGTCTAAACAAAACTGTACATTAGTAAAAGAAATGATTTTTTGGTGAACATCAAGAATCGAACCAGTAACCTATAAAGAAACATTAGACTATGCAAGAATGATTTTCCATTTTATCCAATCAATTGTCCATTGACATATTAAGAGTGAATATTGACTTGGTTCATCTTTTTGGTTGGCTGATATGTTATGTTGTTGGTTTGTATTAGGTCTCAATATAAATTACAAACTTATTTATTTATTCTGTCAGTGTTCTCAATTGTTAAAGGTTGATTGATATTTGCTACGAATTTTTTTGTTAAATTTGATACTGAGTCAAAATATCCACATGTTGTGAATCTTAATAAACTAGGAAAGTCCAGGACAAAAAACTTCAAGAACTAGTCACCTCTCTCTCTCTATACACACACACACACACACACACTAGCATATATGTACGTGCGTTGCACGTATTTTAAATGCCTTTTAATTAACTTTTTTTGTACTTGGGAAGAGCAAAAGCCATCATAATAGCAGAACTAATTTCCTTTTTTACATAATTACCTAGCAGCCCTCATTAAGTTTAGTGAACAATTTTAATTAGTAAAGGTAGGTAACGACATATTTGGAGGAAGAAAAAAAAAACTTCCACGGTGAAACTTACTTTCCTTAATATATATATATATATATATATATATATATATATATATATATATATATACTCTCTCTCTCTCTCTCTCTCTCTCTCTCTCTCTCTCTCTATATATATATATATATATTCTCTCTATATATATATATATATGACAAAAATATTCCAGAACTAGTCCTCCCTCTCTCTCTCTCTCTCTCTCTCTCTCTCTCTCTCTATATATATATATATATATATATATATATATAAACAAAAGAAATGGCTGCGGGAGCGGGCGATAGGGACGATCGAGTGGGAAACCCTAGGGGGGCCCTCACATGGGACCCCGACGCTTCCGACAAGGGTGGGTTGGCCAGGGACGGCCCGGCCGGGGGCGGGCTGGTCAAGGGCGATGCTGGAGGCGGCAGCGACGACGCGGGCTCTGGAGACGCGCGTGCAGGCGCGGTTGCAGGCGCCGGAATAGCTAATGGCAGGGGGGCGCGTGGGCGGACGCCAGACGATGTCGCGGGTGGCGGCGGTGGCGCTGGCGCCAGCGCGACAGGGGCGCTCGACGACGACGAGCGGGGGAGGATCGGCGGGGGCGGCGGACGTGCCCCCCATCGATGCTGATCGATGGGTTCCAGATCTGACGGGATCTCCGACTTTCCAACCTGGATCCTTGTTTGGATTCCAGGATGGACAGATGGAGAACGGTGGCCGGACGACGATTATGAGACGTCGCGGAGGTAGGAGTGTGGGCAAGGAGGGGGGTGCGGTGCCCCACCTAAAGACGCACTACTCCTCTGACAGGAGAACGGGCGATGGTTCGGGGACGCGGAAGATGGCCCATGGCGGAAACAGTGCTGGTGGAGAACGGTTGGGTGACGTCCCAAGACGTCGGCGTCGGATAAAGGAAAAGGAAAAGTTGTTGACTTAGGGGGCCAGGGCATAGGGTCCTCCCCACCTAGTGCCGCCCCATGGTCCCAGGGACGTCTTTCCGCCCTGTGGGGAAGTCATGGGCTGACATATGTAAGCCAGTTGGACCCAAATGTCCAGCATCAATGGAGTACGTGCCACCAAAGAAGGTAGGGAGTGGCTTTCGAGCCTCGTTCCCTGCGGAGGAGATAGCGAAGGTGACAGCTTTCTGGGAAAACACGTTGGTCATGTACGTGCTGGGAAACAAGCCCTTCTATGGGCAGATCCGGACGTATGCGACACATGTTTGGCAGCCTAAAGGAAGTTGCGAGGGAGAATGGCTTCTACTATGTGAAGTTTTGACTGGCGGAGGACATCGCCAGGATCATCGAAGGAGGGCCTTGGACGTTTGATGGCAGGCTGATCATTCTGAAATAGTGGACTCCGAAACTGTGTTGTGAGAAGGAAGTCCTCAATGCTATCCTTATTTAGATCCGCTTCCTGGAGTTCCCAGTCAGATATTGGAGCATCCCCTTGCTTATGAGGCTCGCCAGCTTGGTGGACAAACCGATCAAGGTTGATGATGCTACAGCCTTTCGATCGAGGCTGATGTATGCTCGGATGTCCGTAAAGATCAGGGCCGGTGGAGAGCTCCCGAGCACGTTGGAGTATGAAGTCCCATCTGGAGAGGTTCTAACCCAGAAAGTTGAGTATGAATGGGTACCACATGCATGTTCACACTGTGCCTGTTTCGGGCACCTCGCCAGTACGTGCTCTACAGGAGGACAGAAGATGGTAACCCCACCAGAGTCGGAGTCGGCTGAGGACAGAAGATGGTGACCCCACCAGAGTCGGCAGGGGCGCTCGACGACGACGACCGGGAGAGGATCGGCGGGGGCGGCGGACGTGCCCCCCATCGATGCTGATCGATGGGTTCCAGATCTGACGGGATCTCCGACTTTCCAACCTGGATCCTTGTTTGGATTCCAGGATGGACAGATGGAGAACGGTGGCCGGACGACGATTACGAGACGTCGCGGAGGTAGGAGTGTGGGCAAGGAGGGGGGTGCGGTGCCCCACCTAAAGACGCACTACTCCTCTGACAGGAGAACGGGCGATGGTTCGGGGACGCGGAAGATGCCCCATGGCGGAAACAGTGCTGGTGGAGAACGGTTGGGTGACGTCCCAAGACGTCGGCGTTGGATAAAGGAAAAGGAAAAGTTGTTGACTTAGGGGGCCAGGGCATAGGGTCCTCCCCACCTAGTGCCGCCCCATGGTCCCAGGGACGTCTTTCCGCCCTGTGGGGAAGTCATGGGCTGACATATGTAAGCCAGTTGGACCCAAATGTCCAGCATCAATGGAGTACGTGCCTCCAAAGAAGGTAGGGAGTGGCTTTCGAGCCTCGTTCCCTGCGGAGGAGATAGCGAAGGTGACAGCTTTCTGGGAAAACACGTTGGTCATGTACGTGCTGGGAAACAAGCCCTTCTATGGGCAGATCCGGACGTATGCGACACGTGTTTGGCAGCCTAAAGGAAGTTGCGAGGGAGAATGGCTTTTACTATGTGAAGTTTTGACTGGCGGAGGACATCGCCAGGATCATCGAAGGAGGGCCTTGGACGTTTGATGGCAGGCTGATCATTCTGAAATAGTGGACTCCGAAACTGTGTTGTGAGAAGGAAGTCCTCAATGCTATCCTTATTTGGATCCGCTTCCTGGAGTTCCCAGTCAGATATTGGAGCATCCCCTTGCTTATGAGGCTCGCCAGCTTGGTGGGCAAACCGATCAAGGTTGATGATGCTACAGCCTTTCGATCGAGGCTGATGTATGCTCGGATGTCCGTAAAGATCAGGGCCGGTGGAGAGCTCCCGAGCACGTTGGAGTATGAAGTCCCATCTGGAGAGGTTCTAACCCAGAAAGTTGAGTATGAATGGGTACCACATGCCTGTTCACACTGTGCCTGTTTCGGGCACCTCGCCAGTACGTGCTCTACAGGAGGACAGAAGATGGTGACCCCACCAGAGTCGGCTGAGGAACCTAGAACATCCAGAGTGATTGAGACTGCTAGCGGGGACGAGAGCCGAAGGGGTCCTGCAGGAGGGGGACCGGCTGATGGAGGATGCCAGTGGACTGAGTCTGACTATCTCACCTCAGACGGTACATCCCAGTGGGGCTATGGTCACCTTCTCCGCACAGAGCATGGTTACCAGAGACATGTCAGCATCGGAGAGAGCATAGAGGAGATGGAGTACTTCCGAGGAGAGAGTGTATAGCAGAAAGAGGCATGTTGGCCCTCTACGTGACGGGCACCCCCGGGAGGAGGGTCGTTCGCCTGGCCACGGCGAGCCGCTTTGTGTGGACAACCCGGCTTGGGCCCTGATGATCTCCCAAACGACAAACCAACATTCCACCACTCCTGGGTTGAAGGAGGACATGGCATTGACGGACGTGGTACCACCCCCGGGTACTGGTCCAGAAGGGCTTCAGGGGACCCACCCTCTTAATAATTAATGACGATTATCGCCTGGAACGTCAGGGGTGCATTCTCCTTAGGGAGGTGGAGAGAGATTTGTGAGGTCCTACGCAGAGAGAAATGTGACATCTCTGTATTGCTGGAGACCAAGATTAAAAGAGAAAAGACACTATAGTATTGCTGGAGACCAAGATTAAAAGAGAAAAAACACTATCCCGACGGACTCCCCCCATTGGGCCCAACTCCACAATCTAACGCTTTGCGACATGGCTAGGATCTGGGTCAGATAGAATAGCAACAGCTGGAACGGGGATCTGATCTTGATGTCGGAGCAGTCGTTAGCCATCTCCTTCTCTAATAAAGGTGGTTTCAGGTTCTTGCTGGGGGCGGTGTATGGACACAATGACAGGAGGCGTCGGGAGGGCCTTTGGCAGGATATAACCAAACTGGTTGCTACTGCTGCTTCCTTGCATCTTCCGCTGCTCTTGATGGGTGATTTCAACGCTCTTCTTCACAGAAGGGAGAAGGTGGGAGGCAGACTTGTCCCTGATCAGATCATGTATGATTTCCAGAGGTGTCTTCTTCAGTCGGGCCTACAGGGTTTGGAGCGAACTGGGCACATCTGGACTTGGCATAACAAAGTTATCATCAACAGAGTTGCTTGTCAGCTGGACAGAGCTCTGGAAAATGGGGAGTGGTTCCGTCGCTTCCCTAACTCTGTAGCAGAGGGCCTGACTGCTGGGACGAGCAATCATTTCCCTATCAGGGTCGGCTTCACAGAGCGACCTATGTGGAAGTCGCGGCCTTTCCGGTACAACAACAGCTGGTTTCTTTCTGGGGGGTACTCTGAGGCTGTTGGAGAGGGTCTTCTTAGCCAGCAAGGGGGCATGGCACAGTACTGCATGGTCCACATCCTCAAGCATACAAAAAAGGCTATTAGGAGTTGGGTGAAGAGATTGCCAAGTCTTCCCTGGATGATAAGGAGGCAGAACTCAGGGACATCCAGAATGCCATGCAATCCGACATGAAGAATGGGCCCCTAGCGACAAGGGAGAAGGAACTAATTAGGGAAGTCAACATCCTCCGGCTGCAGAAGGAGATTAGTGCAGCCCAACGCGCTAAATGCTCCTGGCTCAAGGAAGGAGACCGTTGCTCCAAGTTCTTCTATGATATAATCCGGACCAGACAGCACAGGAACAGTCTCTCCCACCTGCTTGATGGTGAAGGCAAACTGGTAGGAGAGCCGTCAGATATCCAAGGGGAGACTGTCAGGTACTATACTGAGTTATATTTTCAAACTGACTATCTCTCTGTGTTTCCGGATATCACTACAAAGAAGCTAGTGACGCCCTATGGGAGTAGCCAATTACTCGCGCCGGTATCTTTGGAGGAGGTGGAGGCTATCATCATAAAGGCGGACCCCAACAAGACCCCGGGACCAGATGGATTTAGCAGTGGGTTCTACAAACGCCACTGGGATACCCTGAAGGTTCCGGTGCTTGAGGCGGTCCAGGAGTTCTTTCGGAGGGAAAGTTGCTGAAGGAGCTAAATCATACTTTCCTGACCCTTGTGCCTGAGAAAGGAGCTATCTCGCTGGCAAACTTTCGGCCTATAACGTGCTGTAATTATCTCTACAAAATAATTACGTACCTTATGTGCCAGCGCATGGAGGGGATTATGCAAGACTTGGTCTCTCCGAACCAGACAGCTTTCATCAAGGGGAGATCGATTGCAGAGCACAGCCTTCTGGCGCATGGGATGGTGAGGGGCTTCAATAAACCAGGACGAGAGAAGGCGTGTGTGGAACTTGATCTGCAGAAGGCCTATGACATGGTCAATAGGGACTTCATGTGCCACCTGATGTTAGCCATGGAATTCGACAAGCGGTAGGTAGCAAGGATTAGAGAGTGCATCTCGACTCCTACCTTCTATGTCCTTATCCAGGGTACTCCGTATGGGTTCTTCCACAGCAACAGAGGACTCCGGCAATGCGACCCTCTGTCCCCTTATATGTTCACACTCGTCATGGAGTACTTCACCTGCCTGATGGATATGACGGTTCACAGTGGGAAGCTGGTCCTGCTGTTCAAGAGGATCGAGCCCCCGGTCACTCACCTCATCTATGCTGATGATCTCCTGGTCTTCCTCCAGCCCTCTATGGAAGGAATGACCACGATCTCTGGGATTATGGGAGAAATGGATAAACTCTCCGGGCTACAACTGAATCGAGAGAAAAGTCATGTCTACTTCAGCTCCCTCTGCTCTCTGAAGGAGGAACGTGCGAAAGCTCTGGACGTTGATAGAGGTAATCTCCCGGTAAAATATCTAGGGGTGCCTCTGACAGTCAATTATGCGAGGGATCTGGACTGTCACAGTCTGAGTATGCCCAGAGGAGGGTCGAAGGGTGGCAGGCTGTTGGCCTGTCGTTTGGTGGGCGCATTGAGCTAGTTAGTTCCATCGTCTCGGCACTGGCCCTGTTTTGGCTACAGTCTATTCTAGTCCCGGTCGTCACTATCCGAAAGTAGAGAGCATTTGCATCAACTTCATCTGGAGAGGAGACATGCATGCGATCTGTTGGGAGCAGCTCTGCCGCCCTCGGGAGGAGGGGGGTGGGACTTAGACCCATGTTGTTTGTCAGGGAGGCCTCTGGTCTAAAGCTGGCATAGAGGTTCATCAAAGGAGGGTCGTTATGGGCTGATTGGATGTCCAGTTGGTATGTGAAGGGGGACAACTTCTGGACATGCTCCCTCAACAACCACTATGTCACCTTCAAGCACATTCTGCGACACAGAGCTGTACTCAAATCTTCCATCCGAAGAACTATGAGAGATGAAGCTGGGACTGACCTCTGGCGAGATCCATGGTTAGAGCATCAATCTCTGATCGATATACCGGGGGACCGGACACACAGGAAGGCTGATAGGGGGTTGACTTGCCAGCATATTATTAGAAATGGAGTGTGGAGACCAGAGGTATACCGCCATACTTCGGAGCTTGAAGAGGCTATACGCAAGGTGGAGATTGATCCGAGTCAGCCAGCAGACTGTTGGACCTGGGATCCACCGGGAGCTACGGGAGGTACCGGAGAGTTCTGGTTCAATAGTTGCTTCAACCTTGTGCGTCATACTTCTCCTACCAGCGCGGACTATGACTTCGTCTAGTGCAAAGGAATGGTCCGCAAGATGCATCTGTGTATATACAGGTTGCTACTTGGTCGTCTGCTGACAAAGGACAAACTCATCTCCATTGGGATCCAAGTCCCCAATCCAAAGTGTACACTGTGTGAAGTGGAAGATGAGTCTATGAGACACTTGTTCTTTGAGTGCGAGGTGTCCTGGTATATATGGACTGAGCAGTGCTGCAGAGCATTGGGAGGATGTGACACAGAGAGAAAGAGATCGGGGACATCATTACCGGGATACGAGGCCGCAGAGGTAGGGGCAGATTTGGTTCAAGACTGCCAGATTACGGCTTGCAGCCTCCGTCTGGCATGTTTGAAGGGAACGAAACCGTCGCATTTTCGAGGGACTAACCACCCCTCCTATAGGCATTCTAATAATATAGAATTTGATGTAAATGCCATGGCACCCTAATTGGGTGTCGGAGTATCCATGATTGTAAGAGTGTATGATTTGATTTTGGAATAAAATTTTGGAATATATATATATATATATATATATATATATATATGAAAGAAGGTAATTGTGGCGAACGCTCCCACCGGGATTAGTCGTCATGGAGCTAGTTGGGTCAATGGTTGAACTGGTTTTTAGAACATTGATCTTAACATTTCCCTCAAATTGGCTTTCTAATTTGTACTCATCATAAATAATCCATTATCATTACACTTGAAAAGTCTGTGCCGTGCATCAAGCATTTATTGGACATAACACAGACACTCCAAAATCACACTTGAACACTCCAAAGCTGGTGTCGAGTCTGAATCAGTGTCAGTATTGCCATGTCGTATTCGTGTCAGTCAACATAGACGTCAAATAAGAATCATTTCAGTAAAAGATTAACCACACAATTCCCTATAAAATACTAGTGAATTAAATTCCCCATGGGTTAATCTCGCTAGGTCCTATATTCTAAATTGACATCTTCGATAGATCTCTCTGCAAATTTGCAAATTTTTCATCTTTTACCATTTTCTGAACTTTTTATCAACTAGTACTGCTAAAAATCATCAAGTATTTGATGGAAAAACATCAAATTTACTCTTAAAACACCCAACAGATCGAGATTAATCACTTAATTAAGCAAATAAAAGACACCAAATTTATGACCATTAATCAACTAAATCACCTTCTCGAGCTCGTCCTGGATCTCCTGCAACTTCTCAATGGAGAGCACAAGCTCTCCGTCGATGTGCTCCGACTCCTCGCCCTCCCCTCTCTCTCCCACCTTCGCCTTCTTTCCTTTGTCCGCCACCATCTTCATGCTCAAAATTTCAGAAAACCCTAGCCCTAATTTCCCGAAACCCTAATTTTGGGGAGGAGCGAGAGTGGGTGAAAGAAGGAAACGGGGGGCTATAGAAAGGGTTTTAGAAAGAGGAGCGGCAAGCGACTATTTGCCAATTTATAGCTCTCGTTCTTGTTACTCGCAGTAGGATTACCGCGTTGGATTGGATTACGGTGTCCGTCTGATGGTGTTGAAGTTTCCCTACAGGAGGTGATGGGAATCGAACCGCGTTTAAGCCAGCGGGAGATATATTAAAAACCCTAACCCTAAATTGCTACGAGCTAGGTTATTTATGACATGTACCGTGGCTTTCTCCTGTAGTTGCTGTTGGATTGCTGGACTTTCGATTGTTAGGGGACATGGACCATTGATTATCAATTATGTCATTCTCTTGCAATTATAGGTGCAATTTGGGTTGTACGGCTCGCAAACCAGCTCGGGAGTGATCCGGTCAAATTTGAGCTGGATCGGTTGACCCACTTTCCGATAGAATCAAATCTAAGTTGGATTTCTAAGGGTCCGTTTGGATATGCTTTGTGGAAGAAAAAAAAATTCTGAAAATAGTTTTCTGAAAATAAGTTATAAACTTGTTTTCTGAATATAGAGATTCTGAGTTTGCGTTTTGATACTTTCATCTAGAAGAAGAATTTTATGGAAAAAAAATTTTAAAATTACATTTGGCAAATATTTTTAGAAAATAATTTTTAATGTATCCTGTGTCCTTAATTCTCTGTGTCCGTATACCTAGATGGAATCTGCCATGGAAGAAACCTATCGATCGAAGACATCCCGACGCCTCCACCTCCCGGCCGCCACGAGAGAATCCTAACCCTAGATCGAGTGTTGGTTCAAAACATCCTAGAGAAAACCCTAACCCTAGCTCGACCGGAGGAAGGCCTCCACTGCCGCCGGCTCGACGAGGAGGGCCTTCACCACCGCAGCGTCTCCGAGTGGCCTCGAGTTTGTCTTCGAGTTCGAGCGGAGGAGAGCCTCCACCACCGCCGGCTCGACGAGAAGGGCCCCCACCACCGCAGCGTCTTGTCGTGGCCTCCAGTTCGTCGTCGAGGCCATCGTGTCATCAAGCCGGCTGAGGCGAAGGAGGAGAGGGAGGACTCGACCTCGGTGCTCGAGCGAAGGACGGCCTCCACCGCCGCCGGCTCGACGAGGAGGGCCTCCACCACCACGACTCTCGTTGTGGCCTCCAGTTCGTCGTCATGCAGGGCCTCCAGTTCGCTGCCATGGAGGTTTGCTTTTTGTTTGGAGGAGAGTAAATGAGCAGAGAGAGAGGGGAAGAGTTGGGAGTCTGGGAGGTTGGGGAGTGGGGTGTGGGGCCCGCATTTTTGGAAAACACCTCTCAGATAACATGTTTTTTCTGTTTTAGAAAAGCTACATTTAAAAGTGACGTTTTGGAAAAAAAAAATCGAATGTAATATTCGGAGTGGTTGTGTCCAAACGTAATTCGAGGAAGGGCTTAATTTATAACTCAGAAAACTGAGTTATAAATGGTAAGCAAACAGGCCCTAAGCCTCCAAACCCAGGTCCAGTCCGGACCGAACCGCTTTCTAATTGGATCATGTCATTTGTCAAAGAGATAAAGTATAAATACCTAAAAGATAAATATAATTTGATGAATGACCAGAAAAGAAAATATGAATAGATTTTGCATAATTGGAAGAGTTCAT
The DNA here is from genome assembly GCA_029216955.1 of Iris pallida. NCBI lineage: Eukaryota > Viridiplantae > Streptophyta > Magnoliopsida > Asparagales > Iridaceae > Iris > Iris pallida. Next base: position 13,209,792 of record JANAVB010013398.1, read on the forward strand.
GGAATTACAGAAAGAGATACCGTACCTGAAAGAGAAGAGAAGAGAATTGACACTACCAGAATAAGTCGTTTTAGCGACGCATAAAGACGTCGCTAAAACGATAAATTTCGTCGCTAAAGATATTTAGCGACGGAATTACCGACGTTTCGTGATAGTCGCTGAATTGTAAGTCGCTAATCTTCTAAACGTCGCCAAACGTCGCAATTATCGACGTTTGCCGACGTATATATACGCCGGTATATTGCCGACGTCTACCGTCGTGACATCGGTGGATTAGCGACGTATTACTGCGTATCGCTACGCGTCGTTAAATTACCGACGAATCGTCGGTGGTTTAGTGACATGTTCAAAGTCGCTAAACGTCGGTAAATCCTGAGAATATTACCGACGTGCACCGACGTTTACCGACATTTTCCGACATATTATAACGTCGCTAAAACGTCGATAAACTGGATAATATCGCATATTTACCGACGTTTACCGACGTAAATGTACGTCGGTGTACGTCGGTAAACGTCGCTAATTCTGAAAAAAAAATACAGAATGTCCATTTCTCCCTGCAGTTTAAAAAGATAACCATTTTTCACTGTAGAATAGGATCCAAACAATCACAAAATGTCCATTTCTCGCTGTACACAACTAACCAAGTTTGTATACTTGACGTCGATAATTGCGAATAACCAAATATCCAAATAACCAAGTTTACAACAATCACACAACAACTAACCAAATAACGAAATATCCAAATAACCAAATATCCAAATAACCAAGTATCCAAATAACTAAATATCCAAATAACCAAGTATCCAAACAACCAAGTATCCAAATCTACACAACCAACAAATGAAAAAAGTCACAAACAAAGAATGAAACAAACACAGAAACAGTCCTAACTAGGACTACTAAGAATCTGGTACAGAAGGGGCACCGCCGCGACGAAGGGATAAGAACAACTCATACTCCTCACGTGAAATCGATACCGATGGAGGCAGTGACGTCGGTGGAGTCGGTGTCGAAGAAGATGGCGGTGGAGGCGGCAGACTCGACGATAATGAAGGCGCACCCGGAAGACCAGCACGCTCCAACGCTCGCTGGTGGTATGAATCCATAATAGATAACATTCTATCACTGCTCTCGACCATCTACTCCTGCGCCAATCTCATCCACTCGGCCATGGTCACCTGTCCTGTCTGCAGCTCCGTAACCGTGCGCTCTAACCCTCCAACGGTGCGCTCTGTCCTCTCAGTCGTCTCCCTGAGGTCCATAATGCCGCGGTCGAGCGCATCCAATCGTGCTAGCAGCGCAGGTTCGTCGTGCTGAGACTGCTCCTCGATCCGTCGTAGCAGGTCGTCACGAAGAGACTCCATCATCTGGTGGACTCGGGCAGACTCCTGGGACGGCTGTGGACCATGCACACTAGCAGGAGATGTCCTAGAGGACTGGGTCACAACTAGGGCGCCATAGGATCTCGTACCGTAGTACGTACCCCTACGGAGTCCAAAGCGGCGGCCATCCACAGCTCGTCCGCCGACGGAGCCTGAGTGGGCTGCGAGGAAGTACCGACCTCGCCTGCATCAGGTGCACTAGCAGCCGCCCGTTCCCGCAGCCACTGATACTCGGCCTAGAAAGTACTTATTATTACTAACTTCTAATTTCTAATTAATGTACTTATTATTACTAATTTCTAATTAATGTACTTATTATTTCTAATTTCTAATTAATGTACTTATTATTACTAACTACATGAATATTTATTTGCATCATATTTACTAAGTTATATTAAAATTGACACGAAGTATTAAATTAAGATAATGTATTGTAATACTTACATAAGTTTGCTCGGCCCTCTCGTCAATAAGGTCAGTGCCGCGACGATGGGTGGCCAGGAAGACGGTCACCATGTCGGCATTACCGACCTTCCTTACCTGTAATTAAATATATTATCTTAGTAATAATTTATCGGTTTTGCATTAAAATAATATTTCTAAAAGAGGAAGACATACCAGACGACGGAAATGTTCTGTCATCGGAATCGACCCACCGCACCACTTCGAGGCATGTTGCCTAGCCGCCTTGGCCTTCTCCGACTTCTCCTTGTACTTTGGCTCCTCGAATCGAGCCTTCATCGCATTCCATTGATCAGGGGTGATCCAACCTTGGATCGACTTTCCGGCACGATCACGATCCTTCTTATCATTGATAGAGTCGCGGATCAGCTTGGCAGCGACGGCAGGAAACATCTCCTCGATAAGCTCAGCCCGGTGCGGTGGATAGAAAAACATATCCTAGAAGAGCGCAAACCAAATATTTATCAGTTATATATAATATACAAAAATTATATGATTCATGTTAAAAGCAAATATATTTTAACCTTGAAGCGTGCAAACCAGAATGCCTTCTTCTCGTCCGGAGCCTCAGAGTAGTTAATCCAAGCACCACCATAATTATGCCTCAGCATGTGGCCTAGACGTCTCTGTACCTCTGGGGGACGATATCTATACAAACATATTATATTCATGAAAAAAGTTAAATTATGATAAAAACAGAAAGAAAAAAATTATAAACCAAAACACCTACTTTGTACCGTCGGCCCAGATCTCCGTCCTCCTCTCCTCCGGAGGTGCGCACGCATCATCTGCATGATGTTGGTCGGCCGTCGGCGCCGCCGCCTCGGCCGTCACCGCAGCCTCCGCCATCTGCTCATCCGTCTCCATCATCGTATCAACAGTAGGAACGCTAGACGGGCGATCACTCTCAACAGGCCTGGAACTACTCGTCCCAGGAGATATGCCACATGACGTCGTCCTACCAGGCCCACCTACTGTCCGATATAGAGGAGTAATCGGCGACGAGGATCCAGAGCCGGTACCAGAATGAAGTACCGAAGGAAAACTCCGTCCTCTAGCAGTACCTATAGGAAGTACCGGAGGAGAGTGACCTCGTTGTCCCCTTCGGTACGCTCCGTGACGACCTGCCATACCTGATAACAGCATATGATAATACAATAAATAATAGAGACTAGAAATATGAAAGTACAACAAATAATAGAGACTAGAAATATGAAAGTACAACAAAGACAAGATAATAACCAAGACAACATATGATGATACATTCTACAATAAACATCTAAGTCCAAATAATGTATTCTAGAAGAAACATCTAAGTTCAGATAAGTATATCTCTCTCAAATAAGCTAGTGTGATCTGCTATCTTACTGCTGGGTATATTCTGATGAGTTGAATAGAATGAGTTTGCATCTTCAGTTTGCTTAAAAGAGTTAGAGTATTCTAGTTACTTAAATGTGCTTGTTGGGTTGTGGTCAAGTAAGCCTACATCAATGAATGATTTAAATTTTGTTTACAATTTCTATACTATTATATTATGCTTATTAGTATTAATCATAAGTGCTATTTGTCAATATCTGGATTAGAAGGTTCTGACAGTGGAAGTATGGTAAGGAATAGTTATATATGAACTAAAGAGTTTCTATACAAACTATTGAGTTATAGTATCTATTTCCCACATGCTCTATTATTTTTTTAACTAATGATTTAATAGTAAGGTAGTCATAATTAAGTAAACAAGTGGCTAGGAATGAGATGACTTGCTAAAGCAAAACCATGATCTAGAACTTAACCAATCTGTACAAATTATAACCAGGAGGACATCCAGCTCCACTGATTACCTGTACCTTCCCGGAGCAAGGCAAGTACTTTTTTACGATTTTGTACATTTACATTCATGTACCCTTTCTTGTGACACGTCATGACACGATATTCATGTACTCCTGTATTTATGTACCCTTGCTCTTGTACTTGTTAGTGTCGGGTGGAGAAATACACTAGCCATGTGACCAATCCCGGTTACTATATATTCCTGTGCCTAGCTTAGGCCTCGCACTGTGCACGCGGGTCCTAAGTCGTACCATATTCATGTACTCCTGTGCATGCTCCTGTACTCACCCCAGCCGGTCACATGGACTAGATGTATTTCGATATTGTGCACTTGTCATATCTGGTACTTCAGGATTATAGTTTCATTCCTGTACTTTACATGTTCCTGTACTTTACATTCATGTACTATAGTTTCTATACTTATTTCATGTACTACTTTCCTGTACTTTTATGTTTATTCCTGTATTTCATTTCCTGTGCTCCTGTACCCTGTTCATGTCATGTTCATGTTTCATTACCTAGAACTGTACTTTGCTCCGCTCCTGACTAGATAAGTTGTAGGTATACTTGCAGGATTATTATTCTACCTTATGGGCCAGAGCCCGGGATCTTAGCTGAGCAGGATGGTCATGACTTAGCTTGAGGTTTCAGGTTTAGACTGTTAGCTTTACTTTTAGATATTGTCTTTAGAATTCATGTACATTTCATTCTCGATGATTCGTACATTTATATACATAGAATTGTGGATTATGGTGATCATTCTGGGATACGTTTTTAGATGCTGTGATTATATACATTTCATGTTTATCTGGTTAGTTTTCCCTAGCTTGATACAGCTTACTTCGTCGTGTCTAACGACGAAGGCTGGGCGTGTCCGACTCGTGTCCGATTATTCGGGAGCGGGTCGTGACAATCATCTTCAGAATAATCATCTTGTTCGTCTTCCTCGACCTCATATTCCTCTTCCTCCTCATCTTCACTTTCATCTTCGCCTTTGTCGGCTTCGTCTTCCTCTTCGGATAATTCTACATCTTCTACATTATGTGTCGTGTAATGCTTAACTTCCGTGGAGTCCACATCGACAATATTGGTTACAAGAGGTAGCTCGTCCTCCTGGTAAGCTTTTTCGTCAACATCAAAAGTATCTCTGGCTTTAGTCTTGCATACTGCCCACCAGTCAGACTTCGTTGCTCCCCGTCTCGGATAAGCTGTGAAGTACACGAGCTGAGCCTGAGTTGCTAGGACAAACGGTTCGTAGCCTTGATATCTATGCTTGTAGTTTATATCCAGAAGACCATGCTTGTCAATTTTCCAACCTTAATTTTCAATCGGATCGAACCATTCACACTTGAACAACACGATCTTTGCAGGTTCTCTGCCATTATTATATGACAACTCCATAATTTCTCGCAAGATGCCAAAGAAATCATTTTCTGGATCGACGTCTTTGTAGTTCGAAGACTTGATACACAAACAACTGTTTTTCGGGGAATCAAGATCCAGGAAGCTGTCTCTGATCGGAGCATTTGTCGACTTGAACCGAAAGCCATTGACACAGTAACTTGGCCATATTTTAACAAAAGTAATTGGTCCCTTGGCAAGAGTTCTAATTAATTCAATCTCGGGTGAAATTAGACGATCGACCTGAATATCAAAGAAGCGATAATAAGTTATTTATTGCGTAGTTGCATTAGAAGAGGCCAGTAATTACCGAGCTACTTACATATTCGCTCAACCAAGAAGGAAAATGACGTCTCATTTCTTGTTCTAATGCTTCGTCTGTTAGGTAGGGTCTAACCAGCCTCAACTCATCATTATATGTGCTGGAAAACAACGAAGCAACCGCCGATTAGTACAATAATATTAGCTTATACTATTACATTGAGATGACGTAAACTCATCATCCTGAGTTACTTACCCCTCTAGCTTCTCCACTTCATCCTCGTCGCAATTGAGTAATACATACAACTGAGCAGCCCTTAGCTCTTCGTCATTCAAATATCTCTTCTTCATTTTTTCCGAAGGCTTTCCGGACGCATTGAATACTTTCAGTATTCCATCATTAAATTCTTGATATCCGTTGTCGTTTCTCGGAGCCCTCGTTCTATTCGTAGCAACATGAGGTTTGAAATAGGAGGAGCAGAAATTTGTAATCTCTTCAAGAATATAGGCTTCACAAATAGAACCCTCGACCCGAGCCTTATTTTTTATCTTTCTTTTTAGGTGATTCAAATGTCGCTCGAACGGGTACATCCATCGATATTCGACGGGTCCACCAACACGTGCCTCGTAGGAAAGATGAATCGGCAAATGCTCCATAGAGTCAAAGAATCCAGGAGGGAACACCCTCTCTAGCTTGCACAGTGTAACCGCAATGTCCTTCTCTTGCTTTTCTAGACGTTCAACGAGCAATTTCTTAGAACAAAGGTCCCTGAAGAATATGCTAAGCTCCGTCAATGGATCCCAAACTGCCTGCGGTAAGAATTCCCGAAATGCAATCGGAATTAACCGCTCCATGAATACGTGACAATCATGGCTCTTCATACCTGTCAGTTTGTTCTCCTTGAGGTCGACCATCTTCTCAAGTTTGAAACATATCCATCTGAAAATTTCAGACCTTGAATCCACCTACAAAGCCTCACTTTATCCTCCTTTTCTAGTAAGAAAATTGCCTTAGGCTGCTTCAACTTCCCATTCTCGTCCTCTATCAAATGCAATGCAGGACGTCTACATATTTCTTCCAAGTCCAATCTAGCCTTTGGATTGTCTTTCGTCTTCCCCTTTACGTCCATTACAGTATTAATTATGTTGTCAAACACATTCTTCTCGATATGCATGACATCAAGGTTATGTCTAATCAGATTGGTACTCCAATATGGAAGATCCCAGAATATACTCCTCTTTGTCCAGTTATGAGTGCGACCAAATCCGTCACACTTGTAGCCCGTAGCAGGCTGCTCAATAGCTCTTGGTAAATCTTTTACCTCTTCCCATATCATGTATCCGGTCCACCTTGGCGGGGGATTAGCCTTCTCCACAACGCCAGCACGAAAAGCATTCCTGTTCCTCCGGTACGGATGATCCTTCGGCAGGAATTGTCGATGACAATCGAAGAAGTACGGTTTGCCTCCGTGTTTCAAACGAAAAACCTTAGTACTGTCCATGCAATACGGACATAAAAGACGACCATGCGTGCTCCATCCAGATAACATTCCATAGGCCGGAAAGTCGTTGATGGTCCACATAAGTGCTGCCCGCATCCGAAAATTTTGTTTTCTAGATACATCGTACGTGTTGGAACCTACTTCCCACAGCTGATTCAACTCATCAATCAACGGCTGTAAATACACATCGATATTCCTTTTCGGATTGTTCGGACCTGGGATAATAACGGTAAGAAATATATACGGAGTCTTCATGCACATCCAAGGTGGTAGATTGTACGGGATGACGATCACAGGCCAACACGAATACTGGGATCCCGAAAGTCCGAATTGGGTAAAACCGTCGGAGCAGAGACCCAATCTGACATTACGCGGATCAGAAGCAAAATCTGGATACTCTTGATCAAAGTGCTTCCATGCTTCTCCATCAGATGGGTGATCCAACACTCCTTCGGTATGTTCCCGCTTATGCCAACTCATGTTTTCTGCAGTTTCCTTCACCATAAACAACCGCTACAACCGCGACGTCAACGGCAAGTAGTGCATCGAAGAGGTAGGCTTCCTGGCACCGACAGACTTTTCTTTACCACATGCCTTGTAGCGATCGATACCACAAAATCTGCAGGCGTCTTCATCCTTGTCGTCTTTGTAGTACAATATGCACCCGTTGCGACAGGCATCGATTTTTTCGTATCCCATCCAGAGCGATCTAACCATCCTCTTAGACCGGTAGAAGTCTTTAGGCAACTTCGCACCCTCAGACAATATTTCTATAAGCAACTCCATAAGACGGTTGTAGCAATCTTGCGACATGTTAAAATCGGACTTGATGCTCAACAATCTTGTAACCACCTCCAACGGTGAATGATCCTCACAACCAGGATATAATGGAGTCCTTGCATTCTCCAGCAACTCCATAAACTGTGCAGCATCGGGGTTCGGTGCCTCCTCAGGTGCATCATGATCATCCGGATCGAAACTAGGCCCGGCTGCGTCGAAAACCATGTTCACCAACCCATCGTCGTAAGGAGCGTTGTTGTGGACATCCACATAAGGCTCGTACTCCGATGCTAAAGACACAAGTTCTCCGTGCTCGCTCCACTGATAGTAATTCGACGTAAAACCCTTCGAGTATAAATGATACGTGACATCCACTTCTGGATGATATTTCAAGTTGCGACATCTCACACACGGACACTTAATTTTGGTACCGTCTATGTACTGAGGGAACGCCTTGGCAAACTGCAGGAACTGGTGTACACCCTCTATGAATTCATCCCGCACACCGTACATGTCATCAGGATGACGGTTGTACATCCAAGTACGATTCTGCAGATAGTAATTCAGCTCCATAATTCTATAAGATAGATACATCAAGGTAGTGAATGATATGCAATTGTCAGTTCATGCGGTCTACACTTTTCGTAGTATATGTACACATGACATTTTACGTTAAATGGTCAGATATTATCTGTCATCTTCTTTTCGCATTGCTAACTTTTCTTTCGCGTGTTTGTGCGTGCGGTGGTCAGAGATAATCGCGGCGGTATATCACCCGTGTCTACAATATTTCATATAGGCTGAGTTGTAGAAGTAAAGTTTTAGGATATTAGTCTATATATTATGTATAGTCCAACCGAGCCAACTCTAAGCTAAACTAGTCCAACTTGGTCAAACTAGCCATTTCTAAGTTGTATAAGTCAAGTTTTAGGATATTAGTCTATATATACTAGTATAAACTCTCCCTCCTCTCCAAATACCTAGTACTAGTTAACCCTCCCCCTTTCTCCCACTAGACACACACATACATATACATGATGTATATAACTACACCATAGTTCCCAGGTTCTTTTAACCTAACTTGCCAGTTGGTACTAACCTCAATAGAACAAACACTCTCACAGCTCAAAATACTAACACATGCTCACGCCTTACTCTTGTGACACTCCCTTTCAAATACAAACACACACCTATATGTTCCCTTACACATGTTGCCATGTTACCTATAAAAATAGGAAATCCTTGTTGTCTAAAATAAGACACAATTGTACAAAGAGAACCATACTATAGAACTCACACTTTAAGACAATAGATGAAGGAAGACTTGTATGGAGGATCGATAGGGTTGAGCAATGTCATTTTATTCTACAAAGAGAACCATACTGTAGAACTCATACTGTAGAACTCACACTTTAACACAATTCTACAAGGAGTTGTCATAGGGTGTTGAGCGATGTCATTTTATTCTTTTCTTCTTCTTCTTCTTGGGATTTTCGAGTATTGGATCTTGAGACATATATAGCTAGAACTTACGAAGAATGGAGTACCATACTTCAACAAATAGATGTTGACTAATTGGTTCATATACTTGTTGTCTAAAATAAGTGTAGGAATGTTGCAAGGTGAAATAATGTATCAAACACTATATCGAAACCCAAACCCAATATACAAATCCAAATTAATACGAAAATACACAAGTGTATGTAGGGGATTAAGTGTACAGAGGTGAAATACATATATATGCATGCTTGGGGGTGTCCACGTGTCCAACAAATGGACACAAAGTGTCCAAAACCTTATGAACACACTGTATCAGTGAACACATGGTCGTAACATGTCTCCGTATCCATTTTGGACACGAAAAACACCTCAATTAGGGTTAGGGTTTACCTTCAGTCTCCTCACGGTGGTGGAAGAGGAGGAGGAGGACAAGTTCGGTGGTGGAGAAGGAGGGGATTAAGTGTACAGAGGTGAAATACATATATATGCATGCTTGCGGGTGTCCACGTGTCCAACAAATGGACACAAAGTGTCCAAAACCTCACGAACACACTGTATCAGTGAACACATGGTCGTAATGTGTCTCCGTGTCCATTTTGGACACGAAAAACACCTCAATTAGGGTTAGGGTTTACCTTCAGTCTCCTCGCGGTGGTGGAGGAGGAGGATCTCGCGGTGGAGGAAGAGAAGGGGCTCGCGGTGGAGGAGGAGGAGGAGAAGGGGCTCGCCGGAGGGAGGAGAAGGAGCTCGCGGTGGAGGAGGAGGATGAGTGGCGCCGGAGGGAAGGGGGTCGGGCTGTCGTCGAGGTCGGGGGAAGAGGGGCGGGAACAAAAAATTTGAGGAGAGGGAGAAATGAAAAGTGGAACCGAGGAAACCCTATTTAGCAGAAATTAGCGACGCCCGAAATACGTCACAAAGCGTCGGTATTGGTTTAATATTCGACAACGTTATAACCTTTGCGACGCTAAACGTCGCTGAACTGATAAAACTAGCGACGTTTTTCGACAAATCAACGACGTTGGTTTTTATTAGACTACAGGTAGTCGCAATATGTCGCTGTTTGTCGCTATCAGCGACGTATTGTGACGCTTATTTTTGGCGTCGCTAATTTCGAAAATATTAGCGACGTTTTAAGTTGGCGTCGCTAATTTCGTCGCTGATATGGCTTATTTTGGTAGTGTGAAGAGAAAAGAAGAGAAGAAGAAACTGAGGCGGATAATTTACCTTAATAGGATTTGAGTGAAACTCCGGCAATAACAAGCGAGATCCGTGGGAGATAGGAGATTTTTCTACGACGGTCATAGGAGTGGCACCTTGCTTGACGGCTTCCTTCGTTTCCTTCCTTGGAGTGTGCATGTTACTTGGATGTTTCCTTTCTTATTTTTCTAGTAGCGTTGCACGTGCAATACATGTACAAAAAAATTTCTTAAAAAAAACTAAATGTGAACTTTGGATATATGTTTAGGATAATACCATGTAGTTAGATTAAATATAGCTTAAGTATTGAATATATTTAGTTGAAGTTTATCTTTGTAGAACTTAGGATATATATTTAGATAAACCATATAGTTAGCATAAATATAGTTTAAATATTGAATATATTTTAATTATTTTTTTAGAATTTTGGATATATGTTTAAATAAAATCATGTAGTTAGTTTAGATATAGTTTAAATATTGGATATATTTTAATTTAAGTTTGTTATATATATATGTTTATAGGATTTTGGATATATGTTTAGATAGTTGTAATAATTTTAAGTTATTTTTACAATTAGTTAAAAGAATTTTAAACTATTTTTACGTGAGAATATACATTAGGCACGTATGTCGGTAGTTAGTTCTAATAATTTATTTTATTAATTAGT